>JASGXE010000688.1:0-30468 GCA_030068105.1 Sinentomon sp. SZTP_YWyxl
TGGGCCGGACAAGTTATTCTGTATTCATCCGTCCCCCAATGCAATGCTTTTTAACTTTCGCAACAGCATGTACTCATAACCGGTTTTCCAATGGCACACTTCTCCTGGAAAGTCATATCTATACGTAGATTGACATTCATCCGTCCCCCCTATGAAACACTCTTTCGTTTTCTCTTTGGCAATTCCATTCAGTCAGTCAGTTAGTTGGGCAAATTACGCTCCTTTAGTTAATTTTATAATTTACTTCTTGCAATAGAGAAGAAAAAAAAAAGATTTTTTTTCTTATATGTGAAAGACTTCAAAAAATACTTCGAAAAAATTTTCAAAATTTGAAAAAAATCCAACAATTGTTGGGTCTTGCTTTTTCTATATCTTGCAAACAAAAAATGTTCCCATGCGAAATCTATCATGAAAAAATACTTCCCGCGGTGGGATTCGAACTGCCGCCCTTTAGATTTGAAACCTGATGCTCTATCGACTGAGCTAACTGGTCAACTGCGAAAATCGGCTCGTTATGCGCCTCATATTGAACGCGACCGTTGACGAGAAATCGCATTTCGCCCCGCTGTTTTGCTTTGCTCCTTTTTGCTCAGTTTCCCTTTGAGTTTCACCTTAAAAATGCCCCGCTAATTTGTGATATTTCGTCCCATCACCTTCAAAATAGGACGTTTTTGACCCAAGACAATAAGCTTTCTCCATGTTTTTAAAATACAGCAATCGAACCACTACAACTGGAGTTACGGTGCGCACAAGAAAATAAATCGAAGTGTAATGGAAGGCTTCGCTGCGCTCAGCCAATTATGTGTTTCTCTGGAACAATCTTAGCGTTTCCTATGAAATGACAGGCTTACCTGAGGTCAGTTTTTTATCTGCATTATAGGGGTGTGCGAATCCTTTCGAATCCAGAAATCTCGAATCCGAATCCAAATCCGAAAAAAATATCGAATCCGAATCCACTCGAATCTAGGGCTGTGCGATTCGAGATTCGCTTTGATTCGAAGGAAAAACGAGATTCGAAGATGATTCGAGATTCGAACTTTTGGGCTTCGATTTGAGAGGAGATTCCATAGCAGTAAAACTTCAAGCAAGACCACTCCTTTAATCGCTGCTAGGTTGCCAGCTAGCGAGGGCAATGCTTCCACACTTAGCTCCTCTTTTGCCTTGGTTTTACAGAGCTACCTTGGTCCCAGGTCTCCCTGTGTTCTTCCGCCTGGAAACTTCCTTCGTGATGCCGACATTGTTTCTCTTGATTCCATTGCCAGAGCTATTAAGTCCTCAAAGAACTCTACCTTCTGCACAATCGACTCTGTTCCCATGATATTCATCAAAAACCATTACGAAGTCCTCCAAAAATACCTGTTTGTTCTATTTTCTTTATCTTTAGCTCAAAACTCAGTACCTACTGACTGGAAACTAAGTGTTGTGAAACCTCTAGCGAAAGGTGGGTTGCCCCTCTCGGTTGCCTCTTTTAGACCAATAAGCCTGATAAGCTCATCTGCAAAACTCATGGAGAAAATGGTGGCTGGCTACATATATAAATTGCTTGAGAGCCAGAATTTCTTCTTTTCCGGTCAGCATGGTTTTCGCTGCAAATTCTCGTGTGAATCTCAACTAACAACCTTTACCCATGAGCTGTCCTCTTGTCTTGGTAGGTCCCTACAAGTTGACGCCATCTTTATTGACCTTGTCAAAGCCTTCGACAAGGTGTCCATATCAGTGCTTATGTACAAACTTGCCAAGCTTAAAATCCCTGAAAACCTTTTTCTGTGGCTTTCTAATTTTATCTCAGACAGGAAATTCCAAGTTTTCGTCTGTGGCAATTCTTCAGAGGCTCTTCCTCTAACAAGCGGAATTCCCCAAGGCTCTGTGTGTGGTCCTCTTCTCTTTCTTATCTACATTAATGACTTGACCAGAAATGTGTGCTCAAACATAAGATTATTTGCTGATGACATTGTTATTTACCGCATTGTAGAGTCATCTGTCGATTCCAAATTTCTTCAGGACGACCTCAACTCCATCCAAAATTGGTGTGCGGAAAATTCCATGGAAATAAACGTTGCCAAGACCTCTGTAATGTCATTTGCCTCATCCTTACCTGTTTGTTATGATTATGTGGTTGGTACAACTTCTTTGCCGAGACCACATTCCGTCAAATATCTTGGTCTGCTTTTTAATCCAAAACTTAACTGGAGTGAGCACATTTCCCAACTAGTCAAGCGTGCCACCAATCAACTCAAATTCCTAATTAGACATTACTCATATGCATCGATCAAGGTGAAGTCAATCCTGTACTTTTCAACTGTCCGATCAATTCTAGAATACTCCACATCAACCTGGGAGCCCCATCTCCAGTGCCATATTAATGCACTGGAGGCGGTTCATCGCAGAGCTGTTAGGTTCGTTACAGGAAATTTCAGCTTTCAATTTAGCGTCACTACCCTCAGGGAGGAACTTGGCTGGGAGACTCTGAGCATGAGAAGACAGCTCCATGGCATCTCAATATTTAAAAAATGCATTCTTGGTGATGGTGGCTGGAGTGAACTAACTTCAGCCCTATCTCAAAACACAGGTTGCACAAGGTCAGGCGACAAAGTTACATTTATTCCTCCCCTACAGCACAAAAATGTTGATAGGTTCTCCTTCATTAATCAATATATTTTCATTTGGAACAGGCTTGGCATCACATCTGAAATGCTTAAGCTGTCAGAGGAAAAATTCTTGTCCCTTGTAAAGTATAGGCTCACTTCGCTTGCAGCACGTGATGATGCATGAGCTTCTGTCCCCACAATTTGCTCCCCACGTTTTCGTTCACTCCAAAACTTCAGCAGCGGTGCTGATAGAATTGGGCTGGAAGGGTCTACTTACCGCTTCGGCGCGAGAACTTCCAGCCCACTTCTTGAAGCACCACCTGTTGTTTCTCTTGCTTGGAGTCCAGTCCTGAGCTTTCTCATTATTCGGCTCATGCATTTCTCGGCTGTGAACGGAGCGATTTTCTAGGTAGGAATTTTTTTCACATGTAGGATAGGAATTTCTCCTAAACTTGCCTCGCTTGAAAGGTGTGCAGTAGGTAGGTACTGTTCAGCAGTCAGCACCTTTATTTATTGTTGCCTTCTTTCTTTTCTTCTTCTTTTTTCGCTATGGAGGAGATTATTTGCACCAAATTATGAAAATACTTGTGTGCTAGGTGTGCTGCTTAAATTATTCCATTTGAATTGGAACTCACTTGTTTATCCGACTGAGATCTGACTTCGTTGTATTCGACGGCGAAATTTCTGAGACAAGTTTCGATGACGCTTGAAAAATGACCTGGTATGTTTACATGCTGTCAATTTTTTTATTTATTTATTTACCTACATATTTATTTATTTATTTGTTTTTTTATTGGCTTGTAAATGCTGCCATTGCAATTTGCAACTGCAACTTTGTATCCACGTCGATACTCTGCTTGCATATTTTTTCAAACTTCACTTTCTTGCACATTGCAATCCCACTTTGGGTTTGGAAATGACGTTTCGCCCAAAAATTGGGTCTCATTCGTGTCGGCGATGAGGGGTTGCGCCACTTTTTGCTGCTGGCGTTGGGACCCCGCAGTTTAAAAAAAAAAAAAAAAAAGAGGATTCGATTCGAGAAATAAGTTGGATTCGAAAAGATTTAAAACTTTTCTGCCTGCAGCACCAAAATGTGAATGGTGACAGCCAAGATAGGTACCTACATTCTGTGATTGAGAATCGGGAATTGCAATTACTTCGAAGAAAGCCAGTAGTCATAGGACTGTGCGACTCTTGATTCGAAGATTCGATTCGAAAATCTCGAATCTTGGGACGATTCGAAACGATTCGATTCGAAACTGGGCAATGGAATCGGATTCGATTCGATATTCGAACAACATCGATTCGAGGGATTCTATTCAAATGCCGATTCACACAGCCCTACTCGAATCCGAATCCTCCTCGAATCCCAGAATAGGGGTAGGTAGATGCCAACAGTAGGTACCAACCTACTTTTCTGCGGGGGTGTTCTGATTTATTTTCACAATTTTCCAGTTTCCACATTATTTTCAAATCATGATTTATCAATGCAACTACTGTTGAATAAAAAAATGTTGTTTGAGTGGCAGTGTCATGAGATTCATGGGAGGTTTTCTGCGGTACCAAGTTGAACATTTTCTCCCATTTTATCTAGGTACCTGCCACATTGTGTAGATTCTAGTGTAACGGGAAATATGTTAGGATGTGGTAATTTGTTTCTTCTTTCTATTCCTCTAGGTGGGAGGGGTGGGTTTCCTTTATTTTGATGAAGAATTGAACAGGATCCCTGAGATGGTCCTTGGCTTGGTTGGGATGAAGCCTAAAGGAGTGGATCAGGCTTTCCACTCAGAGCAGAAGTGGATTTTGGTTGCCGTCTTGGGAGTTGGGTGGAAATAGTTTGCTGCATCTTGAGCCATACACGGTGTGATATTGTCATTGGATTGCAACCTACAGGGCGAAGAGGTTGCCCAAAAAGCCTGTAGAGGAAAGAACAGTAATTTACCATAAGAAGATCATTTGTTGGTGATGGTTCAAGGGAACTGGTGATCTTGCCAATTTGCAAGACACATTTCAAAGACGAAGTGCAATCCTTTTCAGAGATTTGTGGATCAAGTTGGGTGGAACCGTGGGTGAAATAGTGTGAACAAGGAGGTGGGACATTCACAGGAGAATCAAGACGGTGAAGTGAGAAGCACAGTGACAGTGAGAGCAGGAAGGAAGAGATTGTCAAAAGTTGATTTGTAATGGCCGTAAAAGCATCTCCTTTGTTGAATAAAACTTTGACTGTTTTGTTATGATTGTACGAGTACCTATAAATTATGATTTCATAAAATTGATTTTCTTTCCTTTTCTTTTTGTTGTAATAAAAACAGGGCTCACAATTTAGGTGAATATTCTAGATGATTTGGCTTTGGATGGTGGAAATCTGTTAGGACAAATCGTTAGGTGTCATTGTCCTACTGAAGGTGATCGTCAGCACTATCCTACTCAAAAGAGGCTTAACTATGTGAAGGATCGAAGTCGATAGAAGGAAGTAAGAAGAATTGGCAGCTTGAGGTTAGTGTCCGTCACATTTGGCGACCGTGACAGGACCCGAACCTGCAATCTTCGGATACGAAGTTTGAGTTATGAGGGTGGTTAAAAAGTTTGAGTTATGAGGGTGGTCTGTGTCGAAAATGTCTTTGCTGCACGGGTAGGCAAGGGCAACCCATTAAACTCGCCCAGTCCCTAAGTTATTTGAGGTTGATAGTTTGTGTGATATAAGGATGATTTTAGATTTTTTTTTGGATTTAGATGATTTTGTGTAGTGTCAAAATGTTGTTTTGATTGGAAGGTGGTCTTTATTTTGTAATGATACATTGATACCAAATATTTTCAAGAGGAATATAAATTTTTGTGATTTGTGTTGACTGACGATATCTGTTAAATTTCCATGGGTGTGTTAGGACTAATTGGCATTGAAGTTTGCTTTCTGTTGTTTAATAAATTGGTGTTGAAGTTTATTTTGATGTTCGAAATTTCTTATTCTGTGGGTGATGACATGGGCAGATGATTATGTGCGTCAGTTAAAAGTTTGAGAGAGGAGATCAGAATAAGTGTAAAGGGAGAAGAAACAAATTGGCACATCTTAAGGGAGGGGGTGTGTAATGGGAAATATGTTAGGATGTGCTAATTTGTTTCTTCTTTCTATTCCTCTAGGTGGGAGGGGTGGGTTTCCTTTATTTTGATGAAGAATTGAACAGGATCCCTGAGATGATCCTTGGCTTGGTTGGGATGAAGCCTGAAGGAGTGGATCAGACTTTCCACTCAGAGCAGAAGTGGATTTTGGTTGCCGTCTTGGGAGTTGGGTCTGCCATTGTCCTTTGGGCCTATTGATTGATTGACTGTGTGAAACAGCATTTGTTATGAAGGTGTGATCCTCCCTTATTCTGTAGGTACCTGGAAATGAGAACACAGGCCTACTGTGCGTTTTTCCCCTCGCTGTCTTAAGAGGTGGTTAGGTTGGGCTTCAAGCAGATTTCCTGCTTTTGCCCTCTACCTTGGTTTTTATTATTATTTACTGATTACTTTGGTTACACTTTTGAGCAAACCATGGCTTATTTCCCAAAGTGGTAGGAGTTTTGGTCAATATGCCTGCAAATTATCCCACAAGGCCCCCAGCCTTTTAATCAACCAATATGTTAGGTACCTGTAAAGACAAGGCAAGTTACTGACCTGCCTTGGTACCTACTTAGCGCCTAGCGGACCCTCTCCCTACTAATCCATTTTACTTTCTTTTGTCTAGGGCGAGTGCCACTTGGCACTCGTAACTTTGAACTTACGGTCGTGTTGCTTTCATGCACACTTCCTCAAATTTTGGCTAGGATTTGTGGCTTCTGTGCCTTTTGTGATTATCATTTGCACTTTCAACTTTCTTATGGCCGACTCCGCCATGCCTTGCCATGGGATGTTGTATGGAAATGTTTCAATGGTTGGATGCCGTACTCCTGTTCTGTTCATTTCCTCTGGATAAATGGCACACCACCTTTAACAACACGACCTTAAGTTCCTGCTTTCAACTTTTTACTCATTGGGTTGATATCTGCACGCTGTTTTTTGATATGTCCTGCCTTATTTCCGGAACAAGCACATGGTTTTCTCGAACATGTCACTCTCCATCAAAACTGTTTGAATTTGACTACGTTCTCCTTTTTGCTTGTAATTTGTTGTACCTACTTGCCTTGCTTCCTAAAAAAAACAAAACAAACAAATGAACAAATAAAATCAAATTGAGCAACCACAGAAAAAAATTTAAAAAAAAAAAATAGTTTGCTGCATCTTGAGCCATACACGGTGTGATATTGTCATTGGATTGCAACCTACAGGGCGAAGAGGTTGCCCAAAAAGCCTCTAGAGGAAAGAACAGTAATTTACCATAAGAAGATCATTTGTTGGTGATGGTTCAAGGGAACTGGTGATCTTGCCAATTTGCAAGACACATTTCAAAGACGAAGTGCAATCCTTTCCTTCAGAGATTTGTGGATCAAGTTGGGTGGAACCGTGGGTGAAATAGTGTGAACAAGGAGGTGGGACATTCACAGGAGAATCAAGACGGTGAAGTGAGAAGCACAGTGACAGTGAGAGCAGGAAGGAAGAGATTGTCAAAAGTTGATTTGTAATGGCCGTAAAAGCATCTCCTTTGTTGAATAAAACTTTGACTGTTTTGTTATGATTGTACGAGTAGGTACCTAGATGATTTCATAAAATTGATTTTCTTTCCTTTTCTTTTTGTTGTAATAAAAACAGGGCTCACAATTTAGGTGAATATTCTAGATGATTTGGCTTTGGATGGTGGAGATCTGTTAGGACAAATCGTTAGGTGTCATTGTCCTACTGAAGGTGATCGTCAGCACAAATCCTACTCAAAAGAGGCGTAACTACGTGAAGGATCGAAGTCGATAGAAGGAAGTAATTAGAATTGGCAGCTTGAGGTTAGTGTCCGTCACACTAGGTGGGATATCTAGTTATCTACTAGGTAGGTAGTACCAGGGGGACTCCTTCCCCAGTTAAAAAAAACCAAGGTTAGGTTGGTCGTCGTTGGAGTTTCACCAAATTAGGATGGTATCAGCTGAAAGTATCGATATGGCTGACAAAAATCAGGAACAACTTCAACATCTCCGAAAAACGTGGCTGCTTCCCAGGACAGCCGACAGAAAAAAAGCCACGTGCTAACCTGGGCTTAATTTCTGATGAAAAAACCCGAAATCAAAACATTTCTTGAAAATGCAATTTTTCATAACTCACCTCAAGCGATCTCACCAAAATTATGAATTTAAACATTTTAAACTCAGACTTTGCTCACCACAAACTTCCATAAATTTTCCAGTGCCCTAAAAATATTACCCAGACTTTTTCAAAACATTCTCTCTCAGTATTTCATTTGGCTAAAATTCGCAAACTTTCCTCGAACGTTGCCAATTATTTCAATTCTCTGCGATGCAGACAACAATTTTTTGAGTAATCTCACATTGACAGCCAAAGCTTGTGTTCCGTTCCTTCCTTCCAGTGCTGCCCTCTCCAATCCATTTCAAAGTTGTCGCTGTCAGGTGGACACAATAATGTACAGATGCAAAAATTGGCAAGAAAAGCCTGTGAAAAGAAACAAACTTTAAAAAAGTTAAAAGAGGCGAAGTTAGGCTGTAAAACGATAGCTACCTACCTCTTTAATG
Organism: Sinentomon sp. SZTP_YWyxl; assembly: GCA_030068105.1. Taxonomy (NCBI): domain Eukaryota; kingdom Metazoa; phylum Arthropoda; class Protura; order Sinentomata; family Sinentomidae; genus Sinentomon; species Sinentomon sp. SZTP_YWyxl. Next base: position 8,237 of record JASGXE010000688.1, read on the forward strand.
GTTAGCTGCATCCGTGGTTGACACGGCTCCTTATAAAATATTTATTTCTCACAGGTGAACAAAGATCTAGCCTACTACTTCTTGTCATTGTTTTGCAACACTGTTTTTAGTTTATGCTAAAACAAATAGTTTGGTTTTGGTTGTTCCATATTGTTATTAGCAGGTTGCCTACGGTGCATGAAAATGGTGCAGGAATCTTGTTCATCTGGCAAAATGTTTGTCATTAAGCGAGGTAAGTAAAGTTCGGGCCTACATTATCCTTTGTCTTCAGACTAACTGGAAAAAGTAACATTTTCTATTTTTCAGAATTCCAAAGATAATTTTGTTTCAACATTTATTGCCAAAATATTCAATCCAAGTTGGTGGGCCACATGCATAAAATTTATAAAAATAAGACTATCTGATTTGCTCGAAACCCTTCTTCTTCTTGCATCTCCCGCACCAACATGTAAATTTGATTCACAACAGAGCAGGTAGAAGTGTGTGCACAGCAATTGATGGAGGACATTGCCAGGAGGTTGAAAGAGATATAGACCTAAAGAAAATGATTAAATAACAATGGTGACTGGTTTGCAAAAACCTAAGTGCAATGCTTTACGCAGTGGTTCCATGGTAAAACTTGTTGTGTTCGGAGTGAGGGAATATTCCCAAAATTCCCGGGAATATTCCCGCCCCTCTGGGAAAGTTCCCGAGGGAATATTCCCAAAATTCCCGGGAACTTTCAATGAAAATTCCCGGGAATATTTCCAGTCCCGTATTGATTTTTCTGACTGTTTTTGACTGTCAAAAGTTTCCAAGGGAATATTCCCGGGAAATTTCAATTAAAATTTCTGGCATAATTCTTTCTTTTGAATATTCACATTCAAAATAGGTAGGTACCTACCTATTGGAAAAAACCAAGTCTCATTTTGGTTTTCTCATCTGTTTTAGACTTTCGTCTCCAGTGCAGCCAGCATTGGGCATGGGGGCTTACGGCTGTTCTCCCCAGAATTCAATTTTTGTGGGCTTGCAACCTTTTGCTTGTCTACCTTCCATTTTCCAACTTGGGCTGTGAATGTGTAGCTATGCTTTACTATCTAAATCTGGTAAATGTTTACCCGAGAAGTAAAAATGCTGCCCTAAATATTACCATTGAAAAATAAATTTGCATGTAATTTGCGACTCCCCATGCCATCAACTTCCCTCTACCTACTTCTTACCGACTGTTGAACATGAATTAGCAATACCTAACATCTTTGCATAACTAATTCTATAAGTTAAAGAAGGAATTCTTTTTGTTGGCCCAAAGCATATACGACTTCCATCATCTGTCTCTTCTTCTGATGTGTAGGTACCTGCCTACATAGGCTATCTAATTGAGCAGCTGTTGAAGAAGTAGGCAAATAACAACACAGGTACCTACTTAGCCATGGATTTTTTTATCATTGGCCTCCACAAATTCATTCATTTGTCTGCTGGCATCTTCGCGAACTCTTGATCATGCCGTCATGCTCGCCGAGAAGGAGGAGCAGATGTTTAGGTATAAATTTTCACCAAGTAGAAAGTCTCAGTCGGGAGCAGCTCCACAAGACGATTTCAAAGGAGCAAAACTGCTCACTGCTGAACGAACTCTGCTAAATAAATGTGATTTTATTTAGCAGTGTGATTTTTCGAATAGGCAATTTGATCGAAAGAAAGGAAAATTGGAATTCAAAAAGCCATTCACAAACAGGCCAGGAATAACCAGGTTTAAAAATCGCCCGAGATTTACCCTGAAAATACACCGCCCTAGATTCGCCCTTTCGCATCAAAATTTCCCGAGAAAATGTAATTACCACAGAATTCACAGCCCTGCTGAGTTTTTACACATTATTTAGCAAATTTTGCTGCTTTCGTGCATTTTACATTTTCACGTCAACCTTATAGGTACCTACCTAGTCTGCGGATGATGAATTGCACGTTAAATGAATTTTTTCATGGAAACTGGCAATATGTGAACCAACCTAATCTTGTTCAGCAACCACAAACTCCTTTGAAAAAAATTTAAGTACAGGAAAATCATAAACTACATGGGAATATTCCCAAAATATCCAGGAATACTTCAAAAATTCCCAAAAATTGGAATATTCCCAAAATTTCCAGGAATACTCCCAAAATTCCCAGGAATATTCCCAAAATTTCCGGGAATATTCCCAAAATTCCCGGGAATATTCCCAAAATTCCCGGGAATATTCCCAAAATTCCCGGGAATATTCCCAAAATTCCCGGGAATATTCCCAAAATTCCCGGGAATATTCCCAAAGTTCCCGGGAACATTCCCAAAATTCCCGGGAATATTCGCAAAATTCCCAATGAGGGAATATTCCCGGGAATTTTCGTTTGTTCCCAAAATTCCCGAAAAAGGAATATTCTCGCAAAAGTAAATTCCCGGGAATTTACGAACACTAGTCTGTTAACATTTTTCGTAGACCATACGCCATATGGAGTCGTGTGGCCTCCATCACATTATGCACTTGCTTTATTATCTATGGAAATAGTGGGAGGTTTATCAAGGGAGGGTTATTTTTTGTCTGGCCAAACAGTTTGTTTCCAAAAAGGGCCTTTTTTATCATTTCTTTTTTTTTTTGGAATTACTAACTGACAGAAAATGCCAAGATATCTGGATGTGTGGTGGCCAGTCCCCAACATTTATGGTGAAAGAAAAAGACCATCAAGGATGATGGAGAAAACAAAATCCCGAAAATGTCAGAGGCCAAAAATGGAAAATAGAAAATACCTACACCCAACTGCACTTCCTACCGAGCTATCCACCTTGCTTCCTAAGGTCCAAGCATAATTCTTGGATAAAATTGGGGTGAAGAGAAAACAAAGTTCCCTCACTTTACTATGGAAACAATGGAGTGAGTGTGACTGCATGGGGATGCTGATCCACATCTTAGCACCCCTGGAAAAAATGTTCACCCCTGGAAAAAATGTCCCATAGCTGGTGTGACACCTTTGTGACAGAAGCTCTAGAAAGTAGATTGGCAGAAGATCTAGTTATACAAAATAAGCAACCAAAGTGATCTTTTCATATGCAAAATAAAATATGAGATTGCTGCACCTTGTCCTGTTTCTGTGCACTTTTTCAGATGAGTGAACAGAGGTGATTGCAATCAGGGATGGGTAAACGTTCTATTGGAAATGTGTGATGTAAAATATACATCATTTTTACACGTACAAAATTCTCTTTGGTAAATGGTACCATGTGATTCATGTTCAGCAATTTTGGTGAGTAGGATTCATTAGATGCCATATCTGATGGGATTGTGTTCATATGAATGAATGCTCAAATCCTCCTTCCAGTGGTGGTATTGCAATCGACACAATCTCAACCTTGCAAGGAATCATGTTATGAATGATCTACTTCAAGTAAAATTTTGAGTATTTAACCAAAGCACAGGCAGTAGGGCCCGTGGGCAATTCGGGGTGATGACGCAATGTGCACATTTTCCAGGTAAGTGCGTTTAGACATCACCTTGGTGTTGTGCACAATTGGAAATGAAGCTAAAATCTTTGCTTTCATCATCATGTCTAGAGATCACAAAATGGGGTTTCAGATTCCACAGTTTGTAACACACATGCGCATTAAACATCCAGTGCAGGTACCTAACATACCTACTATGTTCAAGAAGTGCTTTTTTCAAACTACAGGAATATTTGGAACGAAATGATTTACCCCACGAGGCAACTAAACTTCATCTAAATGCATTGATTTGATATAGGTCTACCCACAATATTCTGTTGTCTCAAAATTACCTCAAGCTCGTCTCATCATTGCCCAAAATTAAGGGGAATTCAGCCGTGCACTTTTATGTCATTCTTCACGTTTTGCAGATGTACAAAAATCAAGTACAAAATTTACCCAACCCTGGTTGCAATGCAGTATTATTTTTCTTGATTTTAGATTAGAACCACGTGAAGATTCAAGGGAAACAATCTGTGTGTGCAAGAAAGCTCATGATGCATGATGATGCTTGTACTTGTAAATTGTTCATATTTCAGGTGGCCGACGTGAGAATGTGCATTTTGATAAGATCACATCTCGCATTCAGAAGCTTTGCTATGGACTGAATATGGATTTTATTGATCCTGTAAGTGGTTTAGATGGTGGTGGTTTAGTCCGATATGTTCAGACTTGCAGATTTGTTCAGACAAAGGTTAGGTAGGAAATCCAAAGGAAACAGAGTGTCAAATTCTTTATCCACCTGAATGTGAAAATTTCAGGTTGTGCACAGTTGTTTTGTTCCACCAACGGGGCTACCTACGGAAACGGACAGGGTTTGATTTTTGTTATTGCCACCTACTTTTGTGCAACTTCAATAGAGCAGGTACAATGAAAACATTCGGAAGAAAGATTGAAGGATTTCTTGTGCAAAATTTTGTGTTAAAAATACTGAATGCTTTATTGTGATTCAGCCTCGATCGAAAGCATTATTTGGCGATTGCAAGCAATGATGCAACATCACCTGCAGGTACCTTCATTCCTGGTAACATGGTCAGATTGAAAAAGTGTTTTGCCAAACAAACCAGAATTCCTGTTCAACTGAAAATTTCCTGTCCTGGGCTTTATCATTTAGGTAGCATTACCTACCTGTCATGTTCTATCCTTTCGGAAGGCAGCATGAAATTACACTACCTATCACCAATCTTTCTTTTCAGCCGGCAATTACCTTCAAAGTGATCAGTGGTTTGTACAGTGGAGTTACAACCGTGCAGTTGGATAATTTAGCTGCCGAGACTGCTGCTACAATGACAACAAGGCATCCTGATTATGGTCAGTTACAGTTTTGTCCCGTCTATCCACCATGTTTGGGTAGGTGGGAGGTGGGTAGCTTTGAGTCCCAATGTAGGACTGATTGTATGTTAGGTGTCACACAGAGAGAAGAATAATGTAGGCATCTCCAACTTGCCATTCAACACAATTCTGCCACAAATTGTTGTCTGCTACTCCTCTGCGTTGTCATACGAATATTCTGAATTCTGTCTCATACATGTTGTTGGAAGCTAAGTAATAGCTTAGTCCGCACTTCTCCTAAAATCGTATCACGGTCGGTCTCTTCTCTTAATCCTGAAGAAATAATCCAATGGGTAGCGGGATCCTGTTTCACAGACTGGTGATAGTGAGGCACACACCCTCTTTTTGCAATGCCCTTTCTCAACTCTTACAAACAGTGAAATGGATAATCGAGTTTGTGTTTTGCATTTTGGGAGTGGGCTTATGGTAATCGGGACAAATCACAGCAAAACTTTCTTGGTTGTCATCATTTTTACAACGAATTGATGTAAGTACATACAACTAATAGGAGTTAAAAATACATTTATGAATGAGTTTGGAGCTGGCGGAAGGCGTGATTACAAATGGTTATTGGTGTATTTTAAGTGAAGTGAACACACCTACAACCTACCAGTGTACTCACATTTATGTGCGAAATACTTTTGAGAAATGTTTCTCGACTGGAAGGATACCCTTGCTCTCTGCCTGACAAGATCACCTAAAATAATGACTTTTACTCAGTCTGCTCCAACAGTTCTTGTTTAATCTAATCTGCTGTCTTCGCCTACTCAGTTCTGCATCTGTCTTGTTACAGCTGTTCTTGCTGCCCGGATTGCTGTGTCAAATCTCCACAAGGAAACAAAGAAGTTATTCAGTGGTAAGATGTAATGATGAGATAAATTTTCTCAAACAGTTTGATTGGTCATCTCGTTGTGCATTGCCAGTTGCAAATTTTCCTCGTGCATTTTTTGCACATGGCAAAAGGCTGCTGACCTGTGAGATGACGAGTTCGTTGTTGTGTGGTCCGACCAAAAGTGCTGAAATACGTGGGCCTAGATGCCTGCCTCCATGCTGCAACTTTCTTTCTTGTGGTGCGGTTCCTAGATGGCCAAAGCAAGACTGGCATTCTCACATCATCATGAGAATGTTGCATCCTGCTGAAAATGTCATCATTCGAAGATGATGTTTTTTTCACAGAAGAAATCCCAAGATGATGAAATCAGTTCAGGTGTGTTCCTGTCTTTGATTTTGTTCAATTGTGGCAGGAATGCATGGCACTGACATCCACCCATTCCACTGTTCCATGAAAAGCACTTGTTGGCATCAGGTGAGCAAACCCAATTGAAAAATGACCCTATGTGCATAGCCGACTGCTTTGAATTCTTATTTTTGGATGTTACCTATTTTATTGACCTTGGTATCAATCAACGGTATCGAAAAAGATGCCTATCCTCTTCTGTTTCAGAGTCTGAGTAAATAGGTATATCTCAGGGTTTCAGTAGGTCCAGAATAAGAAAACCCCTCCTGATGTTCTGAAGTTGCATTCTGTAGCTCAGCTGCTTGACCTTCTTTTTCTCCCTCCTGTTGTTCTGACGAGATTTCGCTGAAGTTGCATTCTGTAGCTCAGCTGCTTGACCTTCTTTTTCTCCACCCCAAAAGTTAATTTCTTTGCCTTTCTCTGCCTCAAAAGATAAATTAACTATCATACCTACATATTTTATTTTAGAGGTGATTGATGACCTCTTCAAGATGGTTAATCCACAGAGCAAGAAAGGAGCAGGAATGATATCAGAATTTCATCATGATATTGTAATGCAGAATGCCGATGTTCTTAACTCTGCTATTGTTTACGACCGGGATTTCAGCTACAATTATTTCGGATTTAAGGTGTGTTTAAAGCGATGTGCATACCTAGAAGTACTTCCGAAGCCGAAATGGGGAAGCTTAGGTGTCACGTGCTTCTTGGCTGAGGGAAGCACGTGAAATAAATAAAAAATAAAAATAGAAAAAAAATATAGGTACCTAGATGCTTTACAAAACCTTTTGTTGGTGGGAGCATCTGAAAAGGTCTGTACGTCGTGGTGCATCTTGCCCTTGTACTCCACCTTGTTTGTGCTTTGTTCCTTGTTAGTTTATGGCTTTCATTGCTAAAAAGAAGTTGATATAATCTGTCTTTGGGTTTTTGTCATGTGCAAGAGTGTTAATTTCATTTCATGTCGGATGGCAGGTACTTTTGCATTTCGTTAAGATGGCATTTCTGAACTGAGTACCGTAAATCATGGTTTTCGCTGCTTAAGCCTGAATCTCTGATCATGACAACCTGATTTGGGATTGGAAGAAATTCTCGGATAAGATTGCTGGACATATCTGTGAACCTGTCCATCATCCAGATAGTGGATACCAAAAAACACACAATTTGCTTTTTGCTAACGATCAAATCTTATACGAGAACAAGGTGACGTATAAATTATCATGATACCAATAGGTGCATGAAATGAATCATGCGCTTTTAATTCTCCCAGTGCAGTGATGCTTGAGACTCAGGGGTCCCTGGATCTGTGTGCCTTGGAGGATAGGTTGTGGTCGATGGGATTTCCTGAGTTGAGCTGATCTGTGCTCTCAAACTTCATCTTTCAGTATTCCCAATTCATGTGCTAGGAAGTTATGAAGTGATATAATATCTTGATTGCTAAGCTTCGCTTTTCTCATGTTCTTCTACCTAAGACATTAGAGAGATCGTACCTGTTGAAAATTGATGGAAAAGTAGTCGAGAGGCCACAACACCTGTTGATGAGGGTCGCAATCGGCATCCATGGTGAAGACATTGATTCCGCAATTGAAACCTACAATCTGCTGTCAGAGAAGTGGTTCACCCATGCGACACCAACTTTGTTCAATGCTGCTACTCCTTGTCCCCAGATGTCCAGGTTGGATTTTCTTTAAAGAAATGTTCAGTATCCATTTTCCTTTAGTTTTCAACATTTTGAAATGGCACAGCATTGCCGGTATAGCTTGCTTGTGGGAACATTGATTGACCAAGCAAAACCAGTTGTGTTTTTTTGTGGTTTTTATGAAAGTATTAATTCCCGTCTTTTGCAAAGTTTAAAGCGGTGGGAAATGCTGCTTTTGCAAGCAATTAAAAAGGCATTTTCTGTCTAGGATTTCTCTGGTTAGTTCAGTCAGACATGGCATTGAGTAGCCACGATATTCAGAAAAAACAAAACACGAATATAATTGCTGTTGACCAATGGTGGCACCATCTATACCATTTCATGTGGTGACCATTTGATGGCAAACAGTCAAAAACAAAAACATTTGAGAAAGCACAGGCCAGGAGCAGTGATCGAATTTCTGTCGAAAGTTGCAACCGCTCATTGCTGCTTTAGGTTAGCTGTGCTTTAGAAATTAAGCAGACTGACGGTTGCAGGTGGGCTGGGTGTTCTCTTTCTTCTCAATACACGTGATGTGACGTTTGAAATGCAAGATGTGATATCAGGTTATCTTATCTTGTAAGTTGCATCCTTGCGACGAAGACTTTGAAAATTATCACTGATCGTCTTTTCTTCAGCTGTTTCCTTCTGACCATGATGGAAGACAGTATTGAGGGCATATTCAACACTCTTACTCGGTGTGCCAAACTCTCAAAAGCTGCAGGTGGTATTGGTCTAAATGTTCACTGTATCAGAGCTGCGGGAAGCTACATTTCTGGTACCAACGGAGTATCAAATGGGCTGGTTCCAATGTTGAGAGTCTACAACAACACTGCTAGATATGTGGATCAAGGTGGAAACAAGGTTTGTGAATGGTGGAATTCACATGCAAGCTGTTGGGGTTGGATGTTTTACTGACCCATCTGCTGTCCTGGGTTTTGAAAGTTACCTTCCCCACAAGGAAAATTTTTTAATTTAAGCCTTTATTATCGAAAGTACACATCTTCCTTGAAATGAATAGAATATCAAGGGTTTCGACTTTACTCTCCTCTCAGACATTTGGACTTCCCCTTCCCACTGAAATCTTGATCGGTACACCTATCGTTGTTGGCTCTCATAAGTTCTATGCATGAAAGCTTTATTCTAAAATGAAGAGTGAATTCTTCTGGCTGAGTCATAAAATCTCAACTTTAACGATTTTTGGGCACAATTACTAAAGCACAGCAGATATTTACACCTTCAGAGCATTGGAAGTTTTCATGAAAGGACTGTGAGTTTTCCAAAACTCCATCTCTCACAAAGATTGTTGTCGGAATCAGGCTTAAAATTCTTACCAAAAAGTGAGTGTAAAGTTAGCTATTGCTGTTACACTTCCAATTGATTGGAAGACCTGCTGATTGGAAGCAAAATGAGCATCACGATGGCTGCTGCAACACACTGAAGGGGGGGGGGGTGAACCTTCGACGCTAAAATCCGAACCACTCAATTGATCGAGATGAAATTTTCTGGGCATGTAGGGACCATGAAAACATGGGCCTATGACAAATTTGGAGGGAAAAAGATAATTGGTTTTGCCACAGGGGTAATTTATATGTGCGATGACGCTAAAGAATATACGTGCTACAACCATTCATGGAATTTGTTGAAAATTTGCACAAAGGGGTAAAAAAGTATGCTGAAAAAAGTTATGAAGCCAGATTTGTGCTTACTCCTACCCCTTCTCCATTTTTTAACCTAGCGCGATAAGAATTTTGAAAAGTGGTTGCACTGGAATGACCTAGTGGCTATAATCCAAAACTGGTTCAAAATATCACAAATATGGCTTCATAAAAGTGACCAGGATACTTTTTTACCCCTGGGGATCAATTTTCAGCAAAATCCATTGAATAATGGCTTCCCTATATTCATTCGAAAGCCAAAAAACATCAAAAAATGCAAAGCGGAGAAAAATGCAATTTTAAATCACCATTGTCGGTTTCACTGAAAAAATAGCACTTTGGCAATAAACATTCCAAATGTGTGGCAGAAGTTAAATTCACACCTTTCCAGAAATCAGAGTCAATGCTTGGGCCATATTGACTTTCATGCTGTGATGCTACATGTGCTGCTTCTTTTTTTACTTGGTTTCTTATCTGTTATTTGTTATCTGTCTTATCTGTTATTTGTTATCTGTTATCTTATCTGTTGTCTACCTACAGATATAAATTCGAGAGGGATTCTTGGATTAGGACGAAAATTTGCACAAAGGGGTAAAAAAGTATGCTGAAAAAGGTTATGAAGCCAGATTTGTGATTGCTCCTTCCCATCTACCATTTTTGAATCTTGGCGACAGGAATGTCAAAAAGTGGTCGCGCTGGAATGACATACTGGCTATAATTCAATAGGGATACAAGATATCATAAATCTGGCCTCATAAAAGTGACCAGGGCGCTTTTTTACCACTGGGGACCAATTTTCAGCGAAATCCATTAAAAATTGGCTTCCCTATATTCATTAGAAGGTAAAAACAGTTTACCGATGAGGCTTTGGACGAAATTTGCATCTGGCGGCTTTCATTCAGAATGCGCCTGTGAAAAAACCCTTCGAGATAGAGTGAAATGGTTGGAAAATTCTGAAAGAGCATAAAACGGACAACAATGTGGTGCAAAAAATGAAAAATGCAAAATTTTGCCAAATTTCACATCTCGAAGGTTCACCCCTGAAGTTGCATTGTGGACAGAATTACAAGTGGACAGAATTACAAGACCATGAAAATGGGCAATGAAAAGTCAAAATTTGTCAAAAATAGAAACGGATTGTTTTAAACAACTCCCTCAACTCATAGAACAGATAGGTATTAAACACCCATTTGACTGGAAACTCATCACATATCGACACGCAGTTTCACTTTGCCAGATCAGTTAAGTTCAATTTGTCAGCATGGTGCTTTTTGGTGAACATTTCAAGTTTAAACGTGTCGCCAATATCGTCTTGCTGGTCAATTGCTGTCAAAAGTCGAGGTAAATCGGCAACGAATTCAATGGTCTGTTTTAGGCCAAAGAGCGTTGAAGCTATTATTGAATCACAAATGGCATGAGCTCTGATTAGCGTAACATGGCTGTGTTGAACTGCATTCATTAATTCCCAACTTGGGACACAATCATGTCTGTGTTTGTAAGAGTCGATGTATATTTCAGGGCAACACATTACGTACGCATTGAATGCTCAATGACGCAATCATTATAATCGCACTTATAACTGCATCGCATTTCGTCTTTTGATCTGATATGTGTTTTGATTTTTAAACAGCAACTTGTTGTGAACTCAGTTTTGGAAATCTGCCAAATTCCTTAAATTAGGCCCTGCTAAGTAGGTACTAGGCATAATTTTCAAAATTATTTTTGCCCAACAATTACTTACCCCTATTACTTAGCAGGGCCTAAATTAGGCCCTGCTGAGTAATAGGCATTATTTTCAAATTTATTTTTGCCCAACAGAGACCCGGTGCATTTGCAATTTACCTCGAACCTTGGCATGCTGACATCTTCGAATTTCTTGACCTGAAGAAGAACACTGGCAAGGAGGAGATCCGTGCCAGGGAGCTCTTCTACGCCCTCTGGATACCAGATCTGTTCATGAAACGGGTCAAGGATAATGGTGATTGGTGCTTGATGTGCCCTAATCAATGTCCCGGTCTTCACGATTCGTGGGGTGAAGAATTTGAGAAGCTTTACATTCGGTTGAGTGTTATTCCATTATTCTTACTCACCGATATTGTCTTTTTTACAAGCTTGTCTATCGGCTGATGGATGTTTATGGCTGGCTTTCTTATCACAAAGGTCCATGTTGACTATTTTAATTTTCTTACTCCCTTGTCATTTCACTAGGAAAAGTATTTCCTGTTGAAGCCATCACAAGGAAAAACATTTCCCTGTTGAAACAAAATGCCAAGATTCATGATTCGGGCATCAAAATAACAGGAAAGTAGAGTGCAGAGCTTGTGATAATCCGGATAACCCAGTGACTTGTTTCCAATTTATTTGTGCTTCCTTCCTTCCTTCCTGGCCTGTTTTTCAGGCCTCTTCGTTGTAAGAGACTTGTTTTGTGCATCCTTTGTGATGATGCCGGTTCGATAAGGATATCGGTTTACTTGGTTTACTGTTTCATTTTAATTGTTTTTTGGCTGTTTCATTCTCGTTCATAGCTATGAAGAGGCCGGCATGTATAGGCGTAAAGTGAAAGCACAGCAGCTCTGGTTTGCCATCATTGATGCTCAAATTGAAACAGGGACACCATACATGCTGTACAAGGATGCGTGCAACAGAAAGTCAAACCAGCAGAATTTGGGAACAATCAAATGCAGCAATCTGTGCACGGAAATTGTTGAGTACAGCTCATCCGATGAGGTGAGGTGCTGCAGGCTTTGGTTTTGTTTACAGGCTCTGTACATGTCCTGCTGTCAGCTGACCACAAAAATATCTTTACTGGCCTATATCTGTTTTTAGCATTGGCGGTAATTATTAGGTACATGCTCACATTTCTAGCAGATGGTTTGGCTTGTGAGCTCATCCAGACATACACATGGGAACCTCATTGAATATTGATGCACTGGTGAAGTTTGATTTGCATCTGCGAACACAAAAAAGCGGTTTCACTCCCAAAATAATGTGCAAAGCAAACTGGAACTACTTTCATTGTCGTTTTTCTAGATTCGTTTGCTGTGATATTGCAAATGTTTCTTGATAAGGTTTGGCACAACGACCCGGACTTCCAATCAATTTTGCCACGTGCACACAGGTTCAATTTACTAGTGAATTCCTCGTTTGGAATCATCCTTTGCGAGAATAGAAAATCAAAACATTGGCTGATGCGGACTCGAATTGATGACTCATGCGATAATGGATCAAAAAACGATCATGTTGCTGCCTTGAGAAAAAACTACCCACTTCAGTTTTCATGGCACAATACATCGGCTAAATTGCTTGGCATTGTCGCTATGTTTGTTCATGACAATTCCTCTCATTTGTTAGAAATAAAATAAAGAACTTCTACTCACCAGCATTTTCATCTTCCAGGTGGCAGTTTGTAATTTGGCTTCGATTGCCTTGAACATGTTTGTCAACCCAGACAAAACGTTTAACTTTGTCAAGCTGAAGGAAATATCCAAAGTTATAACACGGAATTTGAACAAGATCATTGATATCAATTACTACCCACTTCCTGAGGTGAGTTTATTGCTGACGAATAACTATGGTGAAAGATATCAGAATTTAAATCTGCAATAACGGAATAATTGAATGCTTGTAGGTCTTGTGCATCATTGGAGAGAAGAGGGTTGAAACACCCACACGAGATGTTTCTTCATGACATGCGGATGTCAAGCATGAGGTTTATTTTCTGGGTGAGATAAAAAATTACCTGCTGTTCTTTTGAAGCAGCAAAACTCAGTTAGCTTTGAAGAGTAGCTGCTTCAAAAGAGCAGCAAGTTCTGATTTCTTTTAAATTTTAGCTAATTAAAAGACATTCGATTTTAAGCTTGTCCCAGGAACTCGCATGACTCCAGCCTCCAGCCATCACACTGCGTGATAGCTGCACAAGAAGTATGTAACCCATGGGGATGCAAAATTTTTTTATTCGATCTCACCTCTATGGCACAATACAATACAAGTCATGCAACTATTTCCTATTACATTCTGATATTTTTTAATTTAACTCATTCTTTGTGCAGGCAGGTGTCTCCTCTATTGCCTGGGGAAAGCTCCCATTTTTTTTGTTTTACTGGACATTTCTTCAAGGTGTGAGCCTTGTGATAGAGTTTCAGAATAACAGCTTCAAAACAAGAATATCTCTACCATTTATTGCTGAATGACATAACAACAATTGTCATCCCCGGAGAAAAGTTAATTTTGCTTTGATGGTTGTCTTAATTTCAGATTGTTTCCTGCCCCATCGCTCTGGGCATTGTGCGTGTGCGAACTCAGCACCTGCAAAATGTATTGAAAAGGAGAGACTTACTTCTGAGCTTAGGTAGATTTGCCTCTGCCTGATTTTTCTCCATTCGGAAGGTTTTGAAACAAAACCGGCTAAGCCGGTTTTGTTTCAAAACCTTCCGAATGGAGAAAAATCAGGCAGAGCGGCTACCAAATTTGCGAAGTCGCCTCTTTGAAAGAATGTTAACAAATCACCATTGAACTCGAGTCGGGATAGCCTGATCACAAGTGATCTGTTTTAACTTCTGGTTGAGTGGATAGGGCCTAGTACCTACTTTAGACATTTTCTACCTGTGTACATTTGGTAGAAAGGAATGTTGGCAGAAGGATAGAAGTGGCCAGAATTAGTTATTTAGTTACCATTTTCTCTATCCCTAAAAATTGATTTTTGGCAAGTGAATTTCTTCCGTTTTGTTCACACAATCACACTTTTTGTTGGCACATACTTTTCCAATTTTAATTTCCGTTCTCCCAGGCAAAGAAGTCAAACTTGAGGCATCGACCAATTGGTTTGGGTGTTCAAGGTCTCGCAGATGCTTTCATCCTGATGCGTTACCCATTCGATAGTCCTGAAGCACAGAAGCTCAACATCCAGATCTTTGAAACAATTTACTACGGTGCTCTGGAAGCAAGTTGTGAATTGGCTGAGAAATTGGGACCCTACGAAACTTATGAAGGAAGTCCAGTTAGCAAGGGGGTAAGTTCACCCTTCATGTGAAATGATGAAAGAATAGAAGGTAACTATCACTTGATTTCCTGAATGTGTTGGCTGACACGGCCGTTTTGCAAAGCGAAGATTAATTGGCAGATCGCTTCTATCCATGGATCGACAAGTGGTGATATGGATGACCTTGTCGTTCGCTATATCGATGTGAATCCAAATGCTTGTGGTCAACCAGCTCACCATTCATCGATCCACGGATCGTGGTGATCTGCGGATTAATCTTCGTTTTGGAAAGATAAGAAAAGATAATTTTTGAAATTCGAAAAGATAAATTGATTTTATTTGATTTGATTTTGATAATTTTTGAAATTGATTTTTTAAAAGATAAAAATTTTCCGCTTTTTAATCAGTGTCTTACAAAAGACCGATAGGACATGAGCAACAAAGAAAATGAAAAATCTGATCCTGTGAGAAGTTTTTTCTGGCCTTTTGTACCCGGCATCAAATTTTGACCATTGCATTCACTCAGTTAGCAACATAAACATAAGCACCACATATGGCACCTTCCGATGGGTACTGTGGGCCAACCGCTGGAGCAAGAGTAAAATTTTACAAGGAGCCTGCTCTAGATGACCCAACACTTCGGTTAAAATTTGAACAAAATTGGATAACTAAACAAAAAACTTGACCATCGGACTTGCACTTCCCCGCCCACTTAAAAAGCACTGGCTTTGCTTAGTTTTAGGTGGGGTTGTCCATTGGGTCTTGATGCAGGTAAGGATAAAAATGGCTTCCATTGGGGCCCAGTAATAACCAAATCTTGCCATTGCTTCTTGGAAGTCTCAATGGCTTTCTCAGCCTCCTTTAATGCCAATCCTAAAAGTGCACTTGCAATCTTTTCCTTGCATTTTCAGCTTCTGCAGTATGACATGTGGAATGTCACACCGAGTGATCTTTGGGATTGGGCTGCTCTCAAAGAGAAGATTGCAAAGCATGGAGTACGTAATTCACTTCTGCTTGCTCCAATGCCAACGGCGTCAACAGCCCAGATACTCGGAAACAATGAGTCCATTGAAGCTTACACGTCGAACATTTACTCGAGGAGAGTTCTGTCTGGAGAATTTCAGGTTGGTGTCAAAAATTTGGAATGATGTTCCATGGTCTTGATGACAAATCGCTCAGAGAAAGAAGAGCCCGGTGGAAATTCACTCTGGCAGCAAGGTCAAGCCCCTTCCTCTGAAGAAATGGACTGTTGGGCTTGATATCTGACTGGACAGACAATGGGCTGGCTTTGATTTCTTCATACTTGATTCTTTTGCAGATTGGAGACCAGGGCGAACTGTTGCTCCATCAGAAGATCAAACTGTGGCCGCTGGCTCTCCTGATGGGTGGGCAACAATCTGGTCCTCCAAGTCTCTCAGCAAAAGGAATCAAGCGAAGTGTCCGGAAATCAAGCCTTAGCTTTTGGAATACCTTGCATCAGAGGAAGTGTCATGAAAAATTCACTATATCCTCTGGCAGGCCTATTTGACTATCCCTGCAAACTGAATTGTTTTGGATATTGGAATTTTTGTTGAGACCGGTTTTTTATTTCTCTTCGGTTTTGTGGGTCAGATGATGGTTTACTGGCATAAAAGACTTACGGGTATTACATTCTGATTCACAACCACTCGCGTCTTGCCAGGGCAGCTGGAACGCAGTTCCGACAACAAAATGGAGGGGAGGTACTCCGTATCTGTGAACGCCATCTCCATTTAAGTCCTGCTGCGGATCCAATGAAAATAAATCGTGACTTGATTCCCATTAGTTACTTGCATTGTTATCTCGACATATCACATCACAACCATTTTTCCCATTCTTCCATTGCAGGTTGTTAACCATCATTTGCTCAAGGATTTGACGGAAAGAGGTTTGTGGAATGATGAGATGAGAAACTTGCTCATTTCCCAGAAAGGATCAATTCAGGTGAGTTGAAAGAGAAAGCAGTTGGCTGGAAAGTGGCTTCAGCGGAAAGCCAGATATTTTTATTGAGTTAGTTCCCATCCATAATAATTTAACCGTTCAAGCCCGGAATTACGAATTCTGGTTTTAAAATGCTTTTCCGCACCATTCGGAAACACGGTGTGACGCCCCAGCCGGAATTAATAATTCCTGCAAGGATTTTCGAAAAACGGAAAAATCGGAAATGCATGCATTTCCCGCCCAACATAGCCAGAATTCTGCTCAGTGTCATTAAAATCGCCTATAATTTAATGTTTTCAACAAAAAAACCACCTCAGCACAAAAAAAACGGCCAAGATACCCACAAAACGCTTCAAACCGCATAAAATTGAGCAAAAACGGGAAAAAACAGGAAATTTCAATGTGACGCCATTTTGAAACGGTTGCAGCAAATCACGTGAAACAAGCGTCCGCGAGAGCGCGCTGCTGTCGGCTGCCCGAAAATTCAAATTTCGGCGGGAACTGATGTTGCGTCATCGTGAAAAAAGGCGCCTTCGACAAGGGAACAAAAGAACAAAAGAACAAAAAGTGGGAAATTTGAAAAGTGCGCTGATTTAAAACGGTTGGATCGATTTTGGCGGAATAAACGCCTGCTGGATCGCTGTTGTTTCCTCTTTCCGGCAGTTTTCGCGATTGAGTGGTGTTGATATTACGTAATTAAATTCAAATCGCTTGAAAATGGAATGCACATGCGGACGTGCATTTACGTCGTTCGTACAATCACATCTTGGCGGCTTTGACGAATATTTACGTCGCTCGTACGCACAGTTTTTTTTTCGTGGACGTAAATGCACGGCGCTCGGGCTTGACCGGTTAAGACTGTGTTTGGATCAGGATATAGAAATGATTATTGCATCGAAAATCTGGGAGTGGGAAAATTTGTGTGGAGGTAATTCGAAATTTTTGGTGACATTACTGGGAGGCAAATAAATGTGTTCCAGATTGATATCCACGCTTGTTTATCCAGATTGATACCCACGGATGTTTGTGAACAATTGCGGCATCTCTGCATTGATCAAAAACGTTGAAATCAAAGCCACATGTGAATGCATTTTTGTGGATTTTGTAATGAGGACATCACGATATTATGAGCATTGATCAGAAGGAGATGGCAAGGTACAAGTCCAGAATGAGTGGGAGGTTACCCTGACCCTGCTGTTCGTCATCAACACTTGTTCCCTTCCGTTTCAGGGTTAGGCATGGGCAGATTATCCCACTGGGCCTTTTTTTTCCAAGGTACCACTAGGCCGAGGGCCTGGTGTGTACTCCGATATTGAAAGCCATCTGAAAGCTGTCACTACCAACAGTGCTGCAGAAGCATACAAATGGGCAGAGAATGTAATAATGAGGTTTAACATCATTGGGGAGTCTTGGCCTTTGACAGTGGGCATTGGGCACCCCCAGTAAGGTCAGAAATACACTTAAAGTGGTAATTTCTCATCAAAAAGCCAGTACCAGCTGCTGAAAATGACAACAGTATGATTGACAAGAAGCCCCCCACCAGGGCCAAGAATCTCTGGGGAACCTTCTGGAAAAGCCAGTCTGCTGTTGCGTGGCCAAGCTCCCCCCCCCTGTGTGGGAGACCAACAGTCGCACAGATAATTTTCGAAATGGAAGAAAGTGGAATGGCGACTGGTGGATGGTTCGATCTGTCCCCCATTTCAATGCTTTGGGTCTGTTGCAATCATGCTCTTGCACCACTCCCTTCTACAACCATCCCTGTTGGGATGGTTGCTGTAACCAACCATCCCTGTATGCTTATGAGTAGTGATTCTGGATACGTCGCTCAGGCAGCTATAAAGAAAGCAGTCGCGAAAAGACGCCAGCTTTCGTGAGCTGATATGATTTCTGGGACGAACCGTGCTTGCATGTTTTTTCTTTCAGAAAATTGACAACATCCCAGATGACCTGAAACTACTCTACCGAACTGTTTGGGAAATCCCACAGAAGAGCATCTTGAAGATGGCAGCCGACCGAGGTGCTTATATCGATCAAAGTCAATCACTCAACGTTCACATTGCAGAACCAAACATTGGGAAGATAACCTCCATGCATTTCTATGCTTGGGAGCTGGTAAGAGAAAACATTGATTGGTTTAACACAACTTGGGTTTTCTCGTTTAACACAACTTCTTGATGTGGCAGTTGTTTTAGTAAAGGTTGTGGATGTTGGGTTCTGTTGAAAACCCTACTTTATAAGTTTCCCGTGTTATGGTTGGGTAAAGGGAGGAAGTCCAACTCAGAAAATCGTCGAGTCCTGGTTAGGATAGGTGTGGTATGAATGATTGGTGCCTGTGGTTACAGTTATTGTTTATCTGCCAAGTTGGTTTACACTCCTGTGATGCTCGTGGTAAATTAATACTGTACTGATGATATTTGGGATTGAGAGTGTTTTTGTACCAGCAAAAACCATTATCATATATTCTAGGTTTGTGTTATTTTTTTTTTCTGCATTTTTTTATTTTATTTGCATTTTTATAATTTTTCCCTTCCAACAAACAATTAATTACAGAAGAACATCAATTTTTTCAAGCAAAGTGAAATTAAAAAAAAAAATGAAAATAGGCAACTTACCACATGCAGTAGCAGGAGAAGCAGCAGGAAGAGGTGCAGATGAATGCAGTCAACAAAGCAGGAAGTCTCATGTAGAACATGTGAAGAAATTCAAGGAGTGCCGCCAATGGACACAAGAGAAGTGAATTGAAGCAAAGAATCAGAAGTAAATCACAGCGCACAGCAGTATAATTTGCCATATCGAAGTATTATGGCACAAAGTTCACAGCATAATTTAGCAACAGCCAGAAGGCACCTAAGTAACAATGCAAAGCCATGCATGCCGCATGGGGCAAGTTGCCAACAGAAGGGAAAAATAAATGAACAATCAAATTAGTAGGTATCCTGATTTCTGAAAAGGCAAAACAAGTGATGGGTGTGTCTACGAGTATGTGTCTATTTGTGGAAGGTGATGTTCCATGCCACAGCTCTTTTCTTAATGTTTTATGCTTTTTTCTCTTTGTTCTATGGTTTTTCGGTTTTTTGTACCCTTTTCTGTTGGAATATCATCATGGAAGTGTGTTAATTTTAGGCCATTCTGTGACTTTTCCCAGGGCCTTCTCTCTCTCTCCAGATCCAGTGTCATCTGCTGGTCTGGAGTTGAATTTATTGCAAAACTTCTGCTGCTGAGATTACTCGCTTTCTTTTTAGGGATTGAAAACCGGAATGTACTATCTTCGTACCAAGCCAGCTGTTGATGCTATCCAGTTCACAGTTGACAAAACTAAGCTGAAGGCCAAACAGCCATCTGCTGCTAATGGTCAGAATGGTGCGGCAGGAGATTCAATTGGAAATGGTGTCGAACGCATTGAAGAAGGGATGGCAGCTATTACTTGTTCACTGAAAAACAGGGACGAGTGTCTTTCGTGCGGATCGTAAACACCTGTTTAGTGTGGGTCGCAATTCGTAATTGCCTTATGGCGAAAATACACCTTTGCCTATTAGGCACCCTATTTGCACTGTAGAATGCAATTTGTACTGTGTTGCTTTCTGTATGTTGCTCCTTGTTCCTTTTTTATTTTTATACTTTTGTCGTAATTTATTTAGCTTTTGCAGATTTTCTGTCCATGACTCCTATTAGCCTGATCACCATTAGCATTCTAAATCTGTGTTTTGTTTTTCGAGTTTCGTGCACTAGTTCCTTTTTTATTTTTACATGCATCCAAGCAGTAAGCTTTAGTTTGATTTTTCATTTTTTAATTGAATGATGGGCCAACCTCTTGTTTTGCCAATGAGAGTTCCGGTGACAAAAGTTTTTTTTTAATGAGAGGACTTCCTGACTCCCATGCTTGCCAGTGCTCTTTCGTCTTCTCTTCCATCTGCTTCCTTTTACATAAGCCAATTTTTTGCAATGCAGGCCGTTGAAACACAACAGTTAACAGCAAAACCGTTTGGAAAGCTTTTTGGGATGTGCGACGTTTTGCCCCGCCAACAAGGGTTTTGTCACTGATCTCTGTTCTTCAAAATGCTGCCAAAATGGAGTTTTTCATGGGATGTTGGTTTTTTTTCTTGGTCCCAAAAGTGCAACAGAATGCAAATTCAGTGCTTGCTCTTGAATGTGCTTCCACAGCAACTCGAGAGTCCCCAAACATTGCTTCTTGTGGCTTTCTTTAATTTTCCCAATTGAAGGAATTTCTGGCAGGAAGGAAATTTTTTTAAGTTAGCTAGCTGCTGATGTTTTCCAGTTGCAGAACAGTGCAGTGAAAAATGGGATGATTTTTACTGTACACCACATTGCGTGATGAATGATGTGTCGCAGTATTTGCAGAGGTTGCACAAACAAGAGACACCAAGCCTTTGGCCATAATTCCGTTGGATTTTTCTTTGGTAAAAGCACTGCTTCCACTTCTGGGATGATGAACTTCGCAGGTCAGCATCAGGCCCTGCCATTCTCGGGTGGTCCAAATCTACAAATTTATCATTTGCAGTGCTAAATGTGTGGCATTTCTTTTGAGGCATTAGAGAAGTTTGTTCCAGCTGTTTCTGGCATTCTTCTTGAAAATAGCTGGATGTTTCAATCTTTATTTTGGGGGAAATTTGCTGTGATCGACAGTGATCCATAAACCGAAGAGTTATGAGATGCCTCTAGAAAAGCTACAGAATTCCAAAAAAACTATTCAGGTTGAAGGAATTTGGATTTTGTATCAGAAGTGGATTTGAAAATTTATGGTTGTTTGGTTGCAGGGAAGTTTCTTCACGAAATTTTTGCTGAGTAGCGTTTTTCCCAATTCTTTTTCAAGAATTCGTTTTCTTTTTTTTCTTCATTTTCACCTATTCAAATGATTATTTTGTGTTTCATTCTGGAATTTCATGGAAAAATGCAGCCCAAAAATTCATCCTGAGATCGCAAACGTCCTCACATCTCAACTCTTGTCCTATTTTTTCACCTGGATTGGAGGATTTTCTCCACATCTTAAACATTGGGATCCGTCTATACTCTATACCATTCTACGAGTTGTGTAGACAGATCACAACCTGAAAAATTAATACTGATGATAGATCCCAACCTGAAAGTTGAACCACTGATTTTGATGGGGGGGGTTCTCAGATTATAACAGCTCTGCCATTTTCATGCTGCTAGTGATTGATTTGCTTAATTTTTAAACCTCTGCATATTTTATACCGTGTGGTTCGAGTGTTTATTTTTTGTATTGACCTTCGTTGGTTATTTCTGTCCTGGATTCTAACTTCCAAGCCTCTTGAACACAGTCGAATGTGATTTTAGCAGTCCTTTTACATGAATAAAAAAATAAATCATAAGTGATACGAGCTCGTCAGTGCCTTTTTTTAGCTATTTATACGAAGAAGAAAAACCACTAGAATTGATTTTAAAACTGCCTTATATTGAATCATTTTGTTTGAATGTCATTCCACCTTTTTCAACAATAAACTTGTCTTTTTTTACATAAAGTTTGTTCTTTTGTCTGGCCTGTGATGTTGGAAGTCATTTCTCAGCTCTGCAAACTGATGCAAAGCTTCATGACTTGCTTCCATCAAGTATCAAGGCTTGTTTCATAGGGGTGAAGAGGATCAATGGGAGAAAACTAACAGCCACCACCTACAAGCCAATTCGGACAAAGCTTTGCAGATTTTCCTTCACTGGTTATATTGTTAACCAGTTACTGGTGGCATTGTCAACCAATTTCTCTGTGCATGACCTCAGCATAATCCGTATGATACAGGCCTTTTCTTGTGCACCTGAGAAAGACGGGCATCCTTTCCTGTCCAAACCATGCACATTGGTTGCATGGTTGCTTTTCACATAGCCAGAAAACTCTTCCAATTCTCCATTGCTTTTCTCCAGATTGTTAGCATTCGCCT
>JASGXE010000689.1:0-30095 GCA_030068105.1 Sinentomon sp. SZTP_YWyxl
CCCGCCTGGCTTTGGCAAGTAATCGATTGATTTCTGGGCTGAAATTCGCTGGACCGTCTACACCTTCTCTAATTAGCTTCCTGCCAAATTGGCACCTTTCTGCCATCTCTGGAACAGTTTCACAAGCTCTTTTAAGAAGAAGCCCTCCAGAGGCATAGAAAAACCACTAGGCCACTGCTGCTATTAGCTCCTTGACATTTTGAAGGTGCCCCCAATGGTTTTCTTTAGCCAAGATTGGGAAAGGAAAGTAATTGGTGGTGCGAGTGTGCGAAAAAGGGATGATTCGGCAGTTTTTCAATGATATCAAGATATGCTTCAACCCCAACCTTGTTTTTCAAAGCAAGGGCCTTGTCTTTCCGGATAAGGGTGTCTTTTGGGGCCTTCCCTTGACTTTTGCAAATCATTTACCATCTCACTTTCTGGACCAGGAATTCTTGATGCCAGCTGTTGCCAGGTTTTTCCATTGTTTGTGAAATCTCCCAGAATGATCCCCTTCGAACCCCAAAAAGCTACCCCCATCCCCTCCCAAGGACGTTTGGGCATATCCATACCTTGCAGCTCATGCATTCACCATGGAATATGATCACACAGCCTCTGGCTATATGGCCATCATGCTTTCTTTAATTTCATTGGCCTCTGTGGGTCAAAAATCATATCAGACTGTGATGCTCCATCTGGCACAAATTCAGTCTACTGCCAGATAACGGAGTAGGACATGCAAAACCAACAACAGAAAACAAACTATGCACAACACGGAACTGAAATTTTGCCTGGAACCACTGAAAGGCCGATGTCAATTCAGTTTTCTTCACTGTCATGTTTCTGTAGGAATAGCATTGTCCCAGTGATGCTAGACTGAGGGACACCACTCAAGTGAGGATGTTCAAATCTAAACTTCCAGATCTTCCTTAAGTTTTAAATTTAAGGGTGTGTGCACTTTGACTGTGAAAATATTTTGGATTGCAGCATTCGAAGGAACTTTAATGCTGATTTTTTAAGTTTCGAGTATCCAAACCATCTTGCAGCAGTATCTGGCAAAGAAGAATAAAATGTGAGCATGGCATCTCTCTTCAATGAAGAAAAAGTAGACTGGGGATTTCAGCTGCACTTGCGACGCCATCGTCGGAAGATGGACGAAAAAGCTGCGGATCAGATCGAGGAGCAGTCAGTTTCAGTGGGTATTTACCAAAAATGGGAATAACCTTCATTTTCAATAATTGCGAAATCGTCCGGGAACGACCCTGAATAACATCGGGTTAACCTCAATGACCCTCTGAGAACCACCCTGAATGGTCAGCCAGGACCCTCAGTTTTTTTAGCTATGGCCCCCGAATAGTTGGAGACAGCCAAATGACGGAATGACTCTCAAAGTTGGTGAAATACTAGGAAATCGTCCAGGAACGATCCTAATTGACACTGGGGTAACCCGAAGATCCTCCCATATGGCCCTCGAATGGTGGGAGACCCAGAAAAACAGTGAATGGCCCTGATAATTGGGGGAATGGTCGTGAGTCGGTGGGACACTTGGAAATTAGTTGGGGGTGATTTTAGCTGAATGAATTTGATCGGGAATCCCGACCGACCCCCCTGGGACAATCCTGAACAGTTACCCAAAAGGCACGGCTGTCCATTTCGGAGCTATGAGACCTGAAAGGTGGGGTACCCTCTGGAACAAGGAGTTTAGAAATTCCAAAAAGCGGGTTGGAAGTGCAAAAGCTTGAAAAAGCAACAAAACATAGAAATGCCCTGACGGTGAAGTACTTCGAGTTTGGCCGAGTGCAACCCTGATTTGGATCGGGGATGGGCCTGACTAGAGATCCTGGGAACAACCATGAACACCCAGGGATGTCCGCGAAGGATCATTTCATGGCTTTCGGTGGTCCCCCACCAATTGGGGTTCATAGCTCCAAACGGGATTGTCCTGGGTTAACTTTATGCTTGCATCCGGGCAGTCTTCGAGGTTTCCCCGATCTGATTCAGGGTCGTTCCTGGGCGATTTCCAGTGTTTCACAGACTTTCAGGACATTCCCTGTTTATTAGAGGCCGCCACCATTCGGGGGCCACAGCTCCGAAACCGATGGCCCTGGTGACCATTCAGGATTGTTCACTGGGTCTTCACGGTTTCCCGGATTAAATTCAAGGTAGTTCACGGACAATTTTTGCAATTGTTAAAAAATCAGGGTTATTTCTCTGCTTTATAAAACACTGGCCATAGCAAGCATTTTTGTCGCTTTCGTTGTGGAATTAGACTGTAAAATGTGGTAGGTTGAAGTTTACACAGATTGCCATTTTGGACAATGGCAATTGGTACATACTTCAGGATTCGTGTTTGCATTTGTTTTTCAGGCCATCCTGAGTGCCACGTGTCTATTCAGAGGTATCAACAAATTGCAAGCACTGGCCAAGATGAGAAAAGATAATGTGGCCAGCTAAAAACAATGTTTGAATGAAACGCCTACGCTAGCCACTGAGACAAGCCCTGCTTGTGTTGCACTGCAACCTTAGTGCGGCTACCGCAATATAACCAACTCAAACTTCAATGCTCATGGGTGAACTTTGCATTTGACGAAATGCACAGCAAAATAATTGTGAGAAATGCATGCACTGTACTGGCCAAGTTCAGGACAGTTCCATGTTTCGGTATATGACCAAAGAATGCTGTCATTCCCTGTAAACCTCCAGCAGAACATCAAAAGTTAGTTTCTCTTGAAAAATCCCTCGACTAATTGACAATGGCATTCTATCAGCAAAATGCAGAACCGTATTGCCGCGTCGACCAGGGTGCGATTTGTTGGGGGGGTATGGGTGGAATTACCCCCCTAGCTGAAAAATATTTCACCCAAAATGAAGGTATTTTATGCAAAAATGGGTATTTTGCCCTAAAAATTGATTGAGGTTCACCCCCAGTTAACTTTCAACAAATCGGGCACTGGAGTCGAACCTGTTGCGACAGCAGCGCCTGCATGCGTATGGAATGCGCAACAAGTGCTTGTGCACGTCCTTGATCCTCCTACTCCACTGCAGTGATTAAATTGTCCAAGAAAAGTGGCTGGAATGCACTCTCAAAAAAGGGCATCTCGTACATTTTAGGGTGCACAATGCCTTTATTTCAGACTTTCGCAGGAGGCTTTTCTTTGCGAAGGATCTGGGTGCAGCCTGGATGGGGGGTTTTTCTGCGGGATGGAACCCACAGGCAGTAATCGAGTTCTCTGGCAGATTCCCCAGCAGTGTTCTAAGCGGCAGAACCCCTTTCGGGGGGTCTGAGGAGACAGCCCCCTGCGGACAAAATTCATGTTCCAGGGGCCAAATTTTCCACCTGAGGGAGCCACAAACACAGGCCAGAGGTGCAAGAGAGCTGCTGGGGGTATTTCTCGGCTGACCCCCTTCCCTTACGTTCCTGACGGTGCATTGAAAAAATTTGAAGCACTTCATGTCTGTCGCATAGCAGGTGTTACAAGTACGCTGGTGAGAAACCGGATCGGCACAAATTTGGGCAAAGGAAACGCTGCCAGTTTCAGTTAGTTGGAGATAGGGTTTGAAATGAGGCCGAAGTGGACTCTGATCGAAATGGTCCATGTTGATTCATAATGACATCCCAATGACTTTGGTCTCCAGACGCAAGTCTTCCGTCCGAAGAGGATATGAGGTTACCCCGGGTTCCGTAAATAACGATTTCAGAATCTGCCCTGTTCCTCTCAATTGTGGTGTTGAGGATAAAGTTTTGGCACGGTGAAAAATGTAAAACTTGCCCGTCGATATGGAGAAAATGAGGATAGAAATTCCTTAACTCCCAAGTCCCAACCCGTCACAAATCCACAACGGAATGTGTGGTTCCGATGTGACTTGAAAGGGCTGTAAGGGACTGAGCTCGGGCAGGCCGGACCACGCATTTGGCTCGACCAGGATGAGCAGGAAAACCATTCTGCTGCGTTCCTGCTGACACCTTTGGTTTTTCATTTCGGGGAAACTTACCTGAGGCAGAAAGCATCTGGTTATGACAATGCAAAAGGGAAAAAGCACAAACCACTTTTTTCAAAATGCAAAAATGAGTAGCAAAGAGAGTCAAAAATGCAAAAATGAGAAGCAATACGAGTCCAAGAATCCATAATCACAAAAAATATTTTTTTCTAGAACAACCAGATCATGATGTGTTCAATGTTCTTGCTTCTGAAAAAATGTTTAAGGGAAAAGTTGCCAGATTTTTCTTCAAAATGATTTCTGTAGCAGCATAGTATTAAATTGTTTGGGACTGAGAGGCATGTTTAAAAGAAGGATTTGGCAAAAAAATTGGAAATGATCCAGTCGTTTCAAAAAAAGTTGCATCTCAGTGAAACTCAAAAATGTTCAATTTCCCATTTCCAAAGGGCATTTTTATTTGAAAATGGCCTGAATAGCTTAAAAATCATAAGATTACAATAAAGACAGTTTTTAGTGTTTTATTTAAAATCATTTAGTTGGAACAAAGTTTTTGCTGTGGGGCCTTGAAAAGTTTGTTACATTTAAAACACCCAGTGCTGTGCCAACATATTATTTTGTACTTGCTGGAATAATTAATGTGCATTTCTCCTATTCAAACATTTCACAGTTCATCTTATGCGATCTAAACATTTCTTGCACTTCGTATAAATGTTGAGTGATACGGTCTTCTTTCTTTGTGATCACATCACTTTACGAATAAATCTTCACTTCTGCCATCCTAACAAAAATGGAATTTAATGTCAAGAAGCTGGTTGGCGATGCTGGAGTGTTCTTGACACGGGCTGTGCAGGTAATGTTTAAACAACAAAATGCAACATGGGGTTAAATAATTCAACTTGCATTTTCCATGACACTATTGTATGAAGTTAGCAGGTGCCACTGACGTCTTCGAAAAGTTTAAGGTACCTATTGGATTTAAGCTGCCTTTGCAGTGTCCTCAAAAAGCTTCCATAATTATTTTTGCTTTAATCTGGATTTCAAAAAGAAAATTAATTAACACCTTGGATTTTTTTTTACCTCCATGTCATTGGATCTTTCATACCATGATTGCTAAAAACATTGCAGGTGGAAAAAGTCAAAGATCGTCAAGATTGTACTGTCGATCGGTGTTCTTTTTAACTGCATCATCAACCATTTTTGAAGATGGTTGATGATGGAGCAAGATGTTGCTTTTTTATTCTGTATGTTGAAACAGGGTTCCCACAGGCAGGGAAGGTCAGGAAAGTCAGGGAATCACTTCAAAGGTCAGGGAAAGTCAGGGAAATGCCCAAGAATATGCGAAAAATCAGGGAAAGTCAGGGAAAATTGCAAAGGTTCAGATGGATCATCAGGATCCGGTGAGCCTGAAAATGATCTAGAAATGAAATATTGAGCCAAAATCAACACTTAAATTTGTAAATTTCTTCCTGCCTCAGACACCGTAACGCCTGCGGTGGGCTTTGAAGCAACACTTAATTTTGGAAGCTACATTTTCCTTCAGTTTGGTCAGGAAATGGCTCGGCGAAGGTCAGGGAAAGTCAGGGAAATGGATTGACAAAAGTCAGGGAAAGTCAGGGAAATGAAAACTCAAAAAGTTGTGGGAACCCTGTTGAAATGAACCTTTTGAAGTCCAATTAAAATCAGCTCCTTTGTCACCAAGTCCAGGACGCCATGTGTGGCTCTCTGCTTTCCACTTTATAGACCAGACACAAGCATGTGGATTGTCCACGAAGTCCATAGCGCCACATAGGGTGCTCTGCTCCTACTAAACTCATAACTCTGCTGCATTACTGGTCTTTGTGTCTTGAATGGCAGGGCGCCAATGGTGGCGCTCTGGCCTTGCTGCCACTGCATGGGCATTGTGTCTGGTTTGTGCAATGCTTAAATATGGGTTCCACATATGGCACTTTGGACTGGAAGAGGTTAAATTGTATTTGTCATTCTTTTTTTATAATTTAAATTTTTCGTAATTTTTTCATCATTTTTTAATTCTTTGCTCTTGAGGATACCGTCCAGCAGCAAAAAAGGCGCAACATGAATGTGACAATTTTTCTTATTTTCCCTGATTTATTGGAATCGGAACTGCAATTTGTGCTGAGATTAATTTGATTTTGGATCTTTATTTTTTTAATTCTGTTCTTGTATGGATCCTGGGATTTAGGTGTTTTTCACAAAAATGAATCGGGACTGGAATATTGACATGGCTCAGCATCAACTGAACAGTGCCACATTGCAATTTAATTTGGCTGTTTCTTTCAAATCATTCGTGGTCTTGTGTCAGTCACCAACTGACTGCTTAATATTGGGATTTCTATCTCATTTTGATGCATTTCTCATTTTATTTTTATGCATTTCAGTTCACAGAAGAAAAACTTGGCACCTCCGAGAAGACCGAACTTGATGCACACTTCGAAAATCTTGCGCAAAGGTGTGACATCACCAAAAATTGGACTGAAAAGCTTTTCAGAAATGCTGAAGCTGTGGTCACACCAAACCCAGGTTTGTTTGTTTCATTGCACTCACAGATGAATGCGATACCAAGTAACACCGTGCATGGGTCAATCTGACCCAGAATTTACCCTTAAAATGACCCACGGATTTAACAGGATTTGAGGGCATATTGTTAGGTTTGTAATTGACAGGCGTGAACCAGAAATCAAAGATTTTAAAGTGCAAATTAGAATCATGCGTTTGTGATTTGGCGACTTAGTTTCAATTTCAGATGTGCAGAAAAACAGCCAGGTGATCTCTGTTTATTGATTCAATGCCAAAGATTAGGTACGTCAGCATTTAGTTTTCTGAAACATTTTTTCAAAGCCACAGGCATTGATTGCACTTGCTGTGAAGCAATGTGATGAAGTCAGAACCAGGAAATAATTACGTACCTTGAATTTGCTAGAAATAAAGAAAGATTCGCAGAACAACTTTTGTGTTCAATTACTTACACCACCTGTCAAGGTAGGGAAGATAACCACCAGTGACCGAGACAGGTGATTTTGCAGACGACTGCCAGAAACCCATTTTCAAAGCTGGAACACCAAATAGGCTCTGGCTCTTTATCTCGTTTCAAATTCAGACTTGGGTTTGTTCTAGCACTTATTTAATTTGTTTTCTGGCTCTAAATCAGGTTACCGTTTGGAAGATCTCGTCTACGAGAAAATTGAAAAACGGAAGCCAAGTCGTTTGACAAATTTGGAATATCTTGGGGGCGACATGATCGAAGCTGGCAACGAGTTTGGTCCTGGAACCGCCTATGGTAATCATTCTTTGTAATCATAACCCATGTATTCTTTCAACTGTGTATTTTTAATGGGCTCAGGGTCAAACCTGGGGCTGAGCATGGGGCACTGTACCACCATTTTTTACGATAACAACATGTCTAATTGAAGCACGTGCACCACGAATGGGTTTATCAACATTTACCATTTCTGGTGAGATGAGTGAGCCTTATCATCTATGAATGGATAAGGCTCACTCATCTCACCAGAAATGGTAAATGTTAACAACATGTCTGTTGCAAAAGCAACTCCCACATTCCGTGTGCTAACACAACACCTGTTTGGGTTACTTTTTGCGATGGAAGTCTGGAGTACTGTTTTCCTCAGTACCATTGCCAAGGAAATTGAATTGTTTTTCTTACCAACAAATTGCATGTCAATTCACTACGGGCTTAATATTTTTACCTGTGTGAGTTTTTTTTTTTTCGCAGGACAGGGACAGGAAACCACCTTTTATGTGTATTCTGCCATTTCTTTTTCTCTGTTGGGCTGTCTTGATTTTTCGAACCACGTTGCACTTCTAACTTTTGAACCACGTTGCACTCTTATAATTTGTGGAACGGCAGTTTTTCTTTTCAATGGAAGAGAATTGCCACCAAAAGAGCTGATACCTTTCCTGCACACATGCAATTGAATTGTGATTTGCAAATGTTTATTGAAAATGAAAAATAAAAGATACAAGACTCAAATCTGCGGAAATTCATTTTCTCTTTCGCTGCAATCAGGCCATTTTATCCCCACTTGTGGAGATTATTTAAAAAAAAAATTGGACTTGGTTCTCCATTGTTACAACGGCCAAGCGACGACTTTTTACCCAGTCCACACTCCACGTGATGATCTCAGAAACGAATGATGATCAAAGTTCCTGGACTGGGGGTACTGGTGGTGTTGAAGTCCCTGAAGGGTTTGGCCTTCTTCACTGTTGGAGTCATTGATAAGAGCCTTTAGCTATCTCCAGGCCCATGCTGCATTGTCGTTTGCATGATTCTCTGTCCTGTGTTGACACTTTTAAGTTGGACTCTTTTTCGTCCCTGTTTCTTGTTGTTTTAAGCCAAGACCGGGTGCTGCTCCATTACGTCCAAAATGGGACACAATGGTTGTCACCTACAGATGCTTGGCAATTGGCATTTCAACTGCTCTCACCTCACCACCTGCCGTGAGACTTCTTAGTTGCCTGACCCTTCACACTAAAACCATGCCCCAATTTTTCTACCCTTTCAGGAAGCACTCTAATTAAAGTTGGTCAAACTGAGCAGCAGCTGGGTCTCATCGAGCGGGATTTCATTGCAAATTCAGCACAATGCTTTCTTCAGCCGTTGAAGAAATTTATGGACGGAGAGATGAAAACAGTCATGAAGGAGAGGAAGATTCTTGAAACTAAAAGGTTTGGCCATTGCGGAAATTGTTTTGATACTGAAAATATAAGGTGCAAATATGTGATTTTTCGCTTTACAAGTCTCCAGCCATTCACAGCTTCCAGACCACCATTTTAGTGTCCTTCAAATGTTTATTCTGGCATTAGATTTGGCATACAGAGCTGTTACCTCAGATAGCCTTGTTGATTAATACTGAGATATGGTCATGTCCATCAACATGTGTCAATTTTTCCCCATTCTCGTATGGACACTTGGCTTCTCATGGTATCGAGGGTAATATTAAGTTAGTGGACTACAGGCTGTTCTTGCCAAATTCTGATGGTTAAAGAAATGCTATCCCTTTTTCAGCATTTCAAGGAAATGCTATCCCTATTCCTTGTCAAGGAAATGCTATCATGCAATTGCATCACAAGCTTGTGATTTTCAATTTTTTTGTAAAATTTGTCTTTTAAGAAAAACTTGGCTTTTTACACTCGATTCCTAGATTTTAGTTGTCCCATTTTCCACTACCTACGTTTTTTAACCTGCTGTTTTTGCATATGTTTTTGTAGATTGGACCTTGATGCTTGCAAGAACAGGTTACGAAAAGCACGGAGCATGCATGGCCAGCAATCCGTAAGTTTGTAGTCTGTATCTTTTTCCTATCACAGAAATACAATATCATTGCTTCCGTCATGTCCTTTTTCATCCTCAATCAGCTGCATGTGTTCGAATTTCATCAAAAAAAGACAAATTTATTGAATCAGTTGACTGAAAGTTTTACGGCAACAACAACTTATCTGCTGTTAACGATCGAATCCTGATGCATTCCTAACAATAAAAACCACTTTATTGATGGTAACACTTCCGAAACAATTTCAGTAAACAATTATTTGCAAGCGACATTAATATCTGGAAAATAGACACAAATTTTGAACTGTGATAAATGCATTGTTGTGTTTCGTTCGTTGGTGCATTCTCATCAGGGGACTGGTATCTGTGACCACCGACAAGTAAATGGCAAACATTTAGCTTCAATGGATTCAAGGGAGTTTCAACAATTAAACAGATAAATAAATGGATGGTAGGCTGCCAGGAGAAACTAGGTTAAATGAAAATTTGAAGCGCGCGTGAATTAAGGTGCAACTCATGCACTTGTATCAAAGAGAATCTGCAGCTGCACACAATTTTACGTTTTTGTCTCTTTTGCATCTTTTATTTACGAACTTCTCTCTGGATAGGACGGAGTGAGTCCACAAGTACTTATTGAGCAAGTAAGTAGTTTTGCAGATGTAGATAGCATTTTGTCGTCATGCTTGAAAATCCTGAACTTGTTTTTTTTTATGAAGAAGAATCATCAAATTCCCACCTGGAAAGTTGCATTTTGAACTGAAAACCTATCTCTTTAAATTGTGGTCACCCTGTGCAGGCTTGAGTCTGAAAGGTGCGACAATGATGTGAGGTGTCCCTACCACCAAGACAAACAAAATATAAACAGGAGAAATAATTTAGTAAAATGCTCCATTTTGGATTTATTGGCCTCCAAAGACTCCCAAAATGGCCATTTTCAAAACTAGACATTTTTTTAAAAAATTGGTCACTTATCTTTTTGTTTGTATTGCCGCAAGCAACAATCTGTTGAATTTGAAAACTCATTTTCAACTTCTGTTTTTTTTTTACCCCCAATGAGCCATTTTGAGGGAATCATAATTCTGGCATGGCGCATTTGAAAAAATTGCATAATATTGTCTTCGGCTCATTTCTGTGCAATTAATTTTTGTATCAAATGCATAAAATTCTTGTAGCAATTTGGGATTTGCAGTAAACTAGTGATCAAATGCAGGTGAGCTGACAGAACGGCAGTGCAGCGGGAGGTTTGCAAATGGCTCTTCAGCATTTTGGTGTTCACAAACAAAAATCCAGTGTCATCCAGTCTTTGAAAACATAAAAAAGTTAGCTTGTTTCAAGTGGGACGGGGTTTCATTGATGAGAAATTCAGATGTTGCTCCTCATTTTACTTTTCAATGAAGTCTGTGTCATGTTTTGAGTTTGGCAGAATTTGGAATTGAAGTGGGGAAATCTCGGTTAGAATGTGTCTTTGATTTTGCACGTGTGTTTCTTGATGCTATAGCAGCAGCACCAGTCTGCACATTCCAGTTTATTTTATCACCATTTGCATTTTCTGCCAGGCCGAGCGAGACCTTAATTTGGCCCAAGCTGAGTTCGACAGGCAGGCCGAGATAACACGGTTGCTTCTGGAAGGTATCGGCTCATCACACACTGCTCACTTGAGATGCCTGCAGCAGTTTGTCGATGTTCAAGCGAAACTTCACGAGAAGTGTTTCCAGACACTGAAGGAGTTGCAGACCGAACTGGAAAAGTCCAAGTAAGAAAAGCTGTTGTTTTGTTTTCGAGTTGATTTTCAATTTTCAGATTTGTTGTTTACACATACGTCAATTGTTTTTTCACACTGCTTGCCAAAATAGTATTCAAAGATGGCATTCATAACAAGGTATGAAACCTGGACATTGCATAACCACTGCAGAATTTCAACTGTGTTTAAAGACTAGAAGATGGCAGAGTATGTGATGTGTTTATGATGTTATCCATTCATTCCTTCCTTATGCTGTGTTTCACTCATTGCTATTTTGGCCTTGATTAAATTTTCCTGTGGCATTTGTCGCACGGCATGTCCCAACTGATAACATGCTATGTGTGCGAGGAAGTGAGAAACGTAGCTTGTAGCGCACTCCCTTTTGGCATTGCTTGGTTTATAACATGGTTAACACGTTGTGAAAACCATAAACTGGCGATGCAACTGTCAAAAGTGTCATAATGTCTGGAAGGGAGGTTACTTTTACTCTCTGAATTTGCTTGTTCTGATGCTTTTGGCCAAGCCAAGAGAAAGCATAGCATCAAAATCAGGAAAACGTCAGGCGGCAATTGGCTGAACTAAACAACTGGTCCATTAAAAACAGAATCTCTCTCCCTGGGAGATTTATCCAGGGTTGAGTTTAGCATCAGGCAGATGGGATGAATCACCTCCTTCCTGTTGTGGTTTTGTACGTGTAGTTGTTATTCTTTGTTTTTTTTTTATCCAATTTCAGTCTGAATAAAAACAACCTTGGTTCGCTGAACACGGCCAATGCATTTTCAATCAGCGAAGAAGAAGTTGATCTCAATTCACCAATGACATCTCCTTAAATGTTGACAAAAAATGACATCTCTGAGTTGAAATGTTTTCCCATAAATACCTTAAATATTGATACGCTGAACAATCTAGCTCCTATGTTCATAATTAAAAAATGTTGCAAGATACTTTCGAAATGTGGCTATGCTGTAGTCTAGGTCCATTTGTTCTTTTCAGCTTCACAATCCATGCAATAAATTCATTCTCTGCTTGTGTGTACAACCCATGTGTGCTTGATTTTTCAGGTTGTAGTTTCCGCTGTGCTGATTGTTAATTTTTTACGCTGTGTTCTGTTTATTTATTTATTTTTTTTCTGTTGTGGATGGGATGTTTTACTGGTACTTGTCCAGTAATTAGTGCAAGAACTACAAGGAATTTCACCATCTTCATAATCTTTTTGCGATGGAATTATCAACTGTGTCATTTTTCTCTTGCAAAAGTTGTTTTGCTACTTTTATCTGAATTCGCAAAGTGATTTGCGATTTCATTTCAGGTGATTTCATGAAAATTTTTGAAGTGGCAGTTTGCACGATTTTAAACACCTTTCTTGTCAGAGAAACGGTATTTTTTTTTTTTTTTGAAATGGGACATTTCCGTGTTATTGTACCAGCTGTGAAGAATTTTCTTAGCCAGTGCAGCCTTACAATCTCCTATTTGGTTCATTTTTGCAAATGTTTAAGATCGGCGCTTTGCTAGTGCACCAATAATTGAATTTCATTGATTCATGTTTAAGTAACTCTTAAATTTCCATACCACAGCATCATTTTCTGGTGTCGCAGGCCCCAGCACATTAATTTCTTTCCATTTGTATCTTCTGTTAAATGCATTGATTTTGCCAGCAGTTTTCTGCTTCTGTAAAATTTTCGACTTCACAAAAAAATTACTATCTACTCAGCTGTTTACGCAGTTTATTAGTGTGGCATAAAAATGACTTAGGCTACATAGATTTGCTCGCTTTTAACTTCACACTTTTAAATTGATGCTTTGTATTGTACATGCGATATCATCCGACTTTATGTGAGAATAACCTCACCAACACAAAATAACTCCCACTGTTTTTTTTGTCTGTTGTATTCTTTTCTCTCCATCTTTGTTTTGGCTTGCATACGAATTATTCACTACTTAACAATATTTGGGCCGTCTTTTGAGTGCAAAATCATCTAATCTTCATGCGCGTCTTGGTTTAGCCTGCCTGCACACACGGACACAGTCCAAAAGTGCATTATTAACAATTGACCGTGGATGATTTTTGGAGGATGTTTTGGGACTTCCCGTTCATCTGATTTGTACGATATTCGTGAATATGTTCTTGATGTGCCCAGATGCTTAAGGTAAGAGTTGCACTCTTCAACCGTGAAAATGACCAAGAAAATATATGTGCATTCCAAGGTTTTCACATTTCAAAAAATTATGTAATCTACTGAACATTTTTGTCTGTTTCATGCAAATCAGATGAAAATTTACTGAGCTGTGCTCAATTGAAGATTCGAAACACCATTCAACCTCATTTTTCTGTCTATTTTGGCATTTTTGGCAAAACTTGAGCAATTTTTGACCGATTGCGCTGAAATTTTTACCATGCCCTCTGGACACCTTGAGCAAGTTTTTTTTTACTCGATGAATGATTGTTGTGATTTTCGTCCAGATTTTGGATCACCCGTGCATTGGATCTGAACCAATTTTCAGCTTGATATCTCGCAGGAGTTTGGTGCCAAACAAAATCTTTTTAGCACTAACTTCACAAGGACAAGACATAATAAAGCCAGTTTTCGTTCGTAACTTACAAGAATAAATTTGCTACGTTTCGGTCCCACGCACGTGGACCTTTCTCAAGCTCTCAAGGACCTTTCGCAAGACTCTAGTGTGATACCAACACAGCCTGAGAAAGGTCCTCATGCGATGGACCGAAACGTAGCAAATTTATTCTTGTAAGTTACGAACGAAAACTGGCTTTATTATGTCTTTTCCTTGTGATTCTGACGTTCGTAGTGCACGTGCTGAAATAGCACTAATTTCATGCCAAGTGCCAAATGAATTAAAAATGGAGACGAGTGAAGGGTACTACCCTTACCGAAGGTCTTGACTGCCGCACACTGATTTTCGTGAAGCTTGGAAATTTATAGTTTTCTTACCGGTTTTTGGATTTCCTGCTGGTTACTGAGAGCGGTGTCAAAGAATTTAGTCTGAATATGCATCCAGCCTACCATATTAGGCTTCACAGAGCTTGTTTTGATATCCCCAGTTGAAGAAAGTCATCAAAAGAAGGGAAGTTTGATGTCGGATTGGACAAAAATGGCAATTTTCCACATATTCCAAAAAGTGCAATAAAAATGGAATGCCAAGAAAATAATATGTCAAATAGAATGATAATAGAAGTGACCAGTGTTCAGGAAAGTTTAGCACAAAATAAAGCATTTTTTGTCATCAAATTTGCTGCGATTTCCTATGGAATGAAAAGTGTGTCGACCAATGCTTCTCATCTGGAATGACCTTCCATCAATTATTTATTCATTGCTTGCTAATTTTGGGCCAGATGATTGACTGCTAAGTTCAAACTTCGGCACTGTTCAATGGCAATTATTTCAGCTAGGCTTAAACATGTTAAAATAATAGATGTTCAACAAATTATTTCCTAAATATTATAACGTTTGAATAATTATTATCCCTCTTAAAATTCCTCTCAATTTTTAGGTATTCTTCTGCCGACAACTTGTAACTACTTGCTTGAATAGTGGTGATGGAATTAATGAACTCATATTTAGCGTGCATACATTGTGGTTGTTGAGATTTCCCAAGAATGCAACTCTGTAAAAATTGGGACCCTTTTATAGCCAAGATCAAAAACTTCTTTTGTATCGAAGGTCCAAGACTTCTAAATCTGACAATAATTTCATTCAGCTTTGTTTCAAAGTAAAAAATGTAAGCTGAATGTATTAATTCCATCACCACTGTGCTTTAGCACCTGCAACTTTTAACTGCTTTCGTCTTTACCACTTGCTTATTAACTACATTTACCCTCAAAAATTCTTTGTCTCAAAATCACTTATGTCATCACACTGTATTGCATTGCAAAATTACTCCATTTGTTTTTCTGTCAGTGTTCAGTCTGTGTTTGCCAACGATCACAAACATTTTAGTTTGTAACGACTAGATATTTTTTCAAAACAAATTTTTTTTATAGTTTGTGCTTTTCCAGGTTGTTTCTGTACATTTTTCTTGTGCCATACTGTTATCTTTGCACATTACATTTTATAACGAAATGTGTTGGTGATTTTTTTTTTGAAATGTAAAATGTGTGAAATTCCACGATTTTCATGGAACCCTTCGTTTCGTTCACAAATCATAGTGTCTGGTAAATTCACTGGGGAAAATTTTGGTGGAACATAAAATGGTGAGAGTGAGTGGCCTCTGTGTACTGATCCTTCTTTTGTACCGTTTGGCCCACTTCAATCGTCCATCCCTCATGTCTGGTCAGTGGTTGGTGACCTCCCGATTAGAAGGTGTAAGCCGTTATATCCTGCTAAATATTGTGCACGAGTGTTCCTTTCAGTTCGCGATCCTTTTTTTATGGTTGTGTTACAAAAATCCCAACGCAGTTACTGTTGGCGGTGTTTGTTGCGGGATAATTCGCATCATTTTTAGGCCCAGGAACCGAATAAAACCACTGAAGTGTGCTCCACCCTCAAGAAGATAGAAGGCTAGAAGTCAGTCCAGCTATCTTTCTTGTTCATATGACCGTGATTCTTCAGCCATCAGAATCAGCATCTTCAAAAATGGTATTGTCCGGAATCGCTTATGCAACAATGCCACCCTTATATTTTCCTGTTGGTTTTTTCTTTCATTGTTGGATGCACACATTCATCTATACTATGTTGTTCCTTTGTTTTTGTTTCATTTTTCGCTGCCAGTATTTCCAGAGAAGTTTCATTGCAAGAAGTCTGTGAGTTTTCGTGTGATTTGCGAAAAAGGTAGAGGAATTCTGCATTGTGTGATCACTAGGCCAGATCTGAAAACGAGAGGATCTGCATCAGAACAGAAGTTGAAAAGCGTGGCCACAATTGCAAGAATAGACTGAAAACCTTGATGGAACTCACATTTTGATCACTAGGCCAGAACTGAAAACAGAGGGATCCAAGAGCGGAATGCATTTGTACGAGGGTGTATAGTGGCGGCGGAAAAAGATTACTCATACATGTGTTTTTCCCATTTGATTGTTGCCTCCGAAACTTTTTTTCCTTTCTTTGTACTCTTATGCAGTGGTAGAAATTAAAGCGCCAAATTTCAACGGAGCTTTCTAGAGGTGTCAGATTTTGACATTAGTCATGAAAGAGGATCTTTTATTTCTACAGCATGGAGTTTTTGCTAAAATCTCAATAATGCAAATTTTTCACATGTATGGGTAATCTTTTTCCGCCGCCAGTATACACACAAGCCGATTTGGCTGCTGTTGCTCAAGTATGTGCCACTAATTTCATATGTTTAGTCCTGCCTACAATTTACACCGGACTATTCTGAGAATGCTACGTCTCATTTTTACAGCGTAGAACATGCTCTGCTGCATTTTTTGTAAAGATTTTTAACATAGCTTTGATATGCACGGGGGAGGCTAAGGGTGCAACGTCGCTGGA
Organism: Sinentomon sp. SZTP_YWyxl; assembly: GCA_030068105.1. Lineage (NCBI taxonomy): Eukaryota > Metazoa > Arthropoda > Protura > Sinentomata > Sinentomidae > Sinentomon > Sinentomon sp. SZTP_YWyxl. The sequence goes on from JASGXE010000689.1 coordinate 16,409, forward strand.
AATGCTGTTGTATAATAAATTTTCTGTGCAATATGTGACCAAATGTTTTCTTTTCTTTTTTGTTTTGTTTTTTTTTGGTCTTTTGCATTTGATTAGTTTTTTCATGACATGAGTTTGTTCATTTAACATTTCTTGGAAGGCCTAGTTGTGTGTGGTTATTGTGATATTTGCAAGGGTGGAGTATTCTTGTATTACTTGGTTCTTATGCTGTTTCCCCTTTTTGCCTTTCCAATATTCATTCCTTCATTTTGCGACGCTTGGGAGGACATGCATTAAAGTTTCCATTTCAGAGCAAATGGTGGGCAATTTGTTGATCGCTGGATTTGGCAAAAAAAATCATGTTTAATTTTGAATAAGAATTGGAGGGAGAGGGAGGACAATTTGGTGACCACGAATATTGCTGTGACATACTTATTTCAGTGGGATCGATGTGTGTTAAAATTCAACTATTTCTCCAGAAAATCCAACTATTTCTCCAGAAATAATTTGGTTCCTCTGGACTTGACAGATGGAACTGCAGTGCAATCTCGTTTATCCGGATTAATTAAAACCAGGTGCATCCGGATAATCGAATTTTCCTTATAAGTGGGGTTTCATAAGTGTGCATATGCAAGTGCGCAAAGCAAGCACAATTTGCTGGTTGGAAAAGGGCTGTATGCATGCTACAGTACATACACACGTGTGCATTCATTTAGATCTGCACGAATGCAATCCAGATGCAGCTTCAGTGAAGAACAAAAATGTGTCTTATGCATCCGCTCAGTGCTGTATAGAATGGAAAAAACGAAAAAATGAAGCTTTAGTCGATCCGGGTAATAAGGGGTTCCGGATAATCCGGGTCTGGATTATCAAGATTGCACTGTATTTTAGTTCTGGTGAAGCTAACTGTTTGGATAATAACTGAATCTCAACGGCTGATTGACCAATCATTTCCAGTGCATCCCCAACGAATCCTCGAGTCCATCTCTCGTATGATCTTGGAGTGAATTGCCCAACAAACAATATCTTGCACATGTTCCTGTAGTTTGGAAGAGCTTTCTGTGGAGGTGGAGTGTTTAGGGAATCTGCATCGCTTCTTGCTATTTGGAGGAATAATAGGAAATTCCATCTTAAAATCCATTTTTGATGGAGATCGGAACCACTGTTTCCGATTTTTCCATTGTTCCTCATATCAAAATGCCCAGCATGAAGCAGTTATCAAGCGCTCTCATCAAACAAGCCACAGCACGTCCTCAATTTGAGAGCATTTAATGGGATATGCTTTGAATTTACTGGCCACAATTTAACCAGAAACTATTTGCATGCGACTGCTTGCATGAGTTGGAAAGAATCTTGGATGGATGTGTCCTTCATGGACAACTCCCTGTTCATTTGATTCTTCTCGCTGAACTGCAAGAGCAAATCATGTGCCTTTTGCAAAGAAATCTTTCTGAAAAATGCTACAAAACCAGTGTAGAGCGGTGATAAAATTAATTGTACCACATAATGGTGGCTTTTCTCTCGAATTTTCGGGAAAACCGCAATCCCATCAAAATTGGCATTGCAGCAATGATTTGATGCATATTATTATTTCCGTGCAACAAAATCCGAATTCTTCATTCTGAAATCAACACAACTCTGTTTTCTTTAAAAGATCGAAAAACCGGCATGCACTTATGGCACGAGTAATTTTCTCGCCACTGTACAGTCACGCAAACAATAATGACTCCCATGATCCAATGTAGGTACTTGAGATAAGGGAGATATTATCGTTTCTTTGACTGTACTCAACAGCATGCTTTGCCAGAATGTCATTCGATTAGTGATTACCTGTGATGGTAACCTTTATTCCTATCTGGGGAACTGAAGTAGGCTTCTTAAAAAGAGGACGTTATCGAGTGCATTTTCTGAGGGTTGATCACTCCCGTACACTGAACTAAGTGTTCGTCTGAACTGCACTTTCCAGTAATTTTCAGTCAAGTAAATGCGCATGATGTTTAACAAATCTCACTTTAGCCCTGCGGTTGTTGCTCGACCAAAATAATTGTCCTGAAAAGGAACAATCAGACTGCAATAGATTGGTACGTAACAGGCAAACCTATAAAGTGGGTTCGATACTGAAATTGTACATGAGTAAAAGACATAAGAATGCTCATCAAGAAATTGGAATGCTCTTCAAGCTCTCCTCAACTCACACCGATGCATATCAAACAACAGCGAACAGCTTTCAGTGACAATAATGTTACCGTGTCTTCTTTTGCAATGTGAATGTTGGCAAATTTTAATCCAAACCTAATGCACCTAAATTATGATAAATTGTAATTAAAGACAGATTATTATGACCTATAGGTCTTTTGTTGCTTTCCCGACTTTGAGATTACTGTTGTAAAATGAATATTCTCTCTGCTTTAGAAATATTATCACCGAGTTTAAAATAATAAATAATTCAGAGCAGCATATTGTTTATTGTTTCTTTGTAGAAATAGCAACTAGTATTGTTATAAAGAGGTCGGCCATCCTAGCGCAATTACTGCGGTGGCACAGAAGAGAAGTGAGTACAAAAATGACTTAACAAGTTAGGAAGTGCTAGCGAAAGTCTGGCATCAGAAGAAGAAGATGCCTGAAATCGAAAAATGTCTAAAAAAGATTGCTTTGTTCAATGATGATTCACTGAGAACAAAGGTCTTCACCAATTCATATGCCATACAATTAATTAACGAAAATTAACAAGTTTTACTTAATCAGTAGACTTGCCATATTTTTTCTATTGCAACTATTGTTTGTGAAATGGAAAATTGACACAAATTTTATGATCTTGTCAACATTTCAATTTTCTTGTCATCGTTTTTCCAGTCTTTTTTTTTTTATTTCAAAACAACTCTGAAATGTGATTCCGTTTCTTCAAAAAGGAATGAAGTTCAACCAACCTCGTTTTGATGGACCTTGATGCCATGATTCTACATACATATCATCTGAGGGCAGCAACTCCAGGAGATTTAAGGAAGTTTTGCTTTAGGACATCTGCCTCAGTCACAGGATGTGCAGAAAGTGAAACCATACTGCAGGGGCCAGCCAACAAACAAAATGCTTTGGAGTAGGAAACGTGACACTTGTGTGTGGTTCTTCCTTCCCAGCTGCATACCCCGATGATCATCGAATTTTGCTTTCAAACAATGCTCATGGTGTGGATGCCAAGAACCCATGATGATTCTTTTGGGAGGACCATTCTCTGAATTGAACCTGAAAAAAATTTGGTGCGTGCTTCAATTTTGGTTCCATTGAGTTGTAAGTTTTTCCGGAATCATTGTCGTGGATTTTGGCCCAAATTTGGTTCTTGACCCCTGTCCACAATGGATGTTATGCGGAAACTTGGGACATGCATCATGAAATAGACTTCCCATGCATAGATTGAGTTCAATTTGGTGCAGGTTATTCCAAAATTGCGTTATCACTTTTGACCCAAATTTGGATTTCCCCTTCCAGACCAAATGCCAGCAACTTTCTGACTTCATCACCTTGATTGTTCCGATGCAACTTCTTTAAAATAAATATTTGGCCATGAGTTATGAGCTGTTATTTTTTTTTTTTTTTTCATTTTTATTTGTACTCTCTCGTATCCCATAACACCTGCAAAATTTGATTGGATATCTAGTTCTTGGGATTTTAACATCAATGTGGTGCTTGCATAAATGAGCTTTCTGTTTGGATATGTGCACAAAGTCATGTGCAAAGTTAAAAGTGCAAATAACTCCAAAGAAGATAGTGATAGCATCGGTTTTTTTTACGTTTTTATCTTGTGATTGTTTTTTTAAGCTTTTAATGTGAGCTGGAATGGTCGCATAACCGCAGATGTTGCTCTCAAATAGAAAAACAAATATACCAAAAATCTTACTCTATTCACCAGCTCGGCATAACATTTTTTGTGGGATTGCCAATGGGCAATAATAGACAATAGCCATCTGTGGGGCCATTGGATTGGAATAATGGCTCCACGGACATTTTAGAAGGAAAACACTACAGAAGGAAATTAAAACAATGTTTGAAACAATGAAGGCAAAAATTCATTACGACAGTTCTCCTCAGAGATTTCAAATTACGAATAGATAGCCATGTATAGAGTGTTAGAATTGTTGTCATCGTAGCAAGTTAGACATCAAGAATTTTGAAAATAATGCAGACAAAAATTGTGGAGCAGGTTTCATGGGATGTTTTAATGGGGACCTACCCCTGTATTTAAGTTAGACATCAAGAATTTTGAAAACAATGCAGTCAAAATTGTGGAGCATGTTTCATGGGATGTTCTGAGGGGGACCTGCCCCTGTATTTGAAAAATGTGATTTTGTTGAATTTGGGTTTTGGCATGGTCTTCTACTTGAACATTTCCTGAATCCAACGGTGTAAACCATTTTTTGATACTTGTCTGGTTCAAAAGTTATGGACCTAGGCTTGAGCACAGTATGTTAAATGATTGGAGATTTTCAATCACTTGAAAATTCTTGCCAGGCGCTTACCTTTCATCTTTGTGAGCTCATAACTTTGGATCCCTGTTGCCTGGGGTGACCAAATTTTGCACAGAGAATGTCTTTCGTATGTCACAAATGTACAAAATAAGGTCAAGAAATGCAAAATTTGAACCAAATCGGTTGAAAAACAAAGAAGTTCACCCGATGGGGTTAGGACCCCCCTTAAGTAAAAAAAAAACATTTTGTCTGTCCCAAAAATGCTATTTTTTATATTTTAAAAGGGTCTCCCCCTTCATGAGAAGTTCGGATAGCATAACTTTTCAGAAGCAAATAACATTCTTGATTTCTGATTGATTTGTACTCTAGGTCTTTACCAATTCGAGACATTTTATCGATTTGAGTGCATCCTCAAAAGTGTTGTATAGGCTACAACCATGGTGAGTTGTTTTTATGTTGTCTTCATAGAACATAACGATCCCTCCAGATTGTTTACTTTTCGTCTTCCAAAGCTTCTCAGATTGAGCTTACCAACTGTTTAATCCATGCCATTCCTTTCTTAGACAATCATTTCCTCATTAAGCTAATCATTTTGGACAGGTAGTGTCATGACATGGCCTGTTTTTGACCCTGGTTTCCAGACAGATAAAAAAAATTTATTCATTGGCAGAGTGTTGAAATTAAATTTTGCACCTTGGAGAATGATTGCTTTTCAAATGCATTAGACGTCACTGGAAGCATGAGGTTGATAAATGAGTGATGGTTCTAGGTTGAGGGTGCAGCGTAAGATTCTGATCCGAGATCAAAATGAGTTAAGTTTTTTTCAGCAATCTGATCCGAGATCAATTGATCTCGGATCAGAGGCACTGATTTCAGATCAGAGAGAATTTCTGATCTCGGATCAGTTTCTGAAGCACTGTTGGAACAGGCTTTGCATTGGAGTTCACATGCGCATTTTCGTTGCCATGACAACAGAGAACGCTTGCGAAGGAGTCTCCTGTCTTTCAGGGACCTTGTTGAAGCGCGTGTTGGCGTAAAGTATAAACTGACATTATTGAAAGTATTCGCCAACTGGGGAAGTAGCGCAACGGCAGCGCATCCGGCTCCGGTCTCACAGGTACCGGTTCAAACCCAGCTGAACGCAAAATTTTCCTAAATTGATGAGTGATCATTTGGCTGTTGTTTGGAAGTGTGGATTTTGGCGAGCGCATGACAAATTTTGTGAACTTTGTTGCAGTAGTCGTGTCAACGTTGAAGATGCTGAAAAACGTTTCGCGCAGTGAGCAGAATTTTCTTGCCTTTTTCGTACTTATTTTGCGCTTCTTCTTTCGGTCACAGTTCTAAAAACTTGACATGTCTGTAGGAGACCAAACTCGCGGACGTGATTTGCTGCCATCATTAGGGAGACGGCAAGGTCGGTCAATTCAACTTGGCCCTTCGTTTTCTTTCATTTGAAAAGGCTCAAAAAAATTAAAAAAATGTTTTCGGTCGGTGAACGAGACACACTGTCTTCATACATCATGTGAACCACAGGTATAAAAGCCAAAAAAATGGTTAAAATTGAAAATTTTATAAAATTTTGTGGTTATATAAAAGGGGAAAATGTGCAAAAAATAAATCACCACAAGTCCCACCGTTCGGACTGAATGCCTGAAAAACAATGCAACTCTGCGACCTACTGCGGCACAGTTGAACACAAATGCCAGTTTGATCCACCCTTGATCCGCCAAAAATGGAGGATCAGATTTGATCTCGGATCAGAGCCAACTGATCCGAGATCAGGACTTGAGCCACCTTGGAAAAACACACAATTTTGATCCGAGATCAGCCACTGATCCCGGATCAGTTTCGACAGCGTGATCTCGGATCAGATCCAAAAAAAAACTCGAATTCGACTTGATCCGAGATCAGTGGCTCCTGATCTCAGATCAGGGTTCGCCCCGGTTTAAACCACCCCGGTTTTAACCGGGGGTTTTAACCGGTTTTAACCGGGTCGGGCAAAACTGAAAAACCCGGGTTTTTTGTATTTTTACAGGGTTTTTCATTTGAATTTGCATGGAAAAGATATTGCAGTGCAATGAATTATGTGGCCAAATAAATATGCATTTTTAGTGTTTTCATGACATTTCAATTTCACTTGGCCTTTTCAAATTCAATTTCACGGCACTTCAAAGGCCAAGCCTTTTGCCTTATCCTTTTCTTTTCACCGGAAAACCAGGAGCGACAGGGGGCTTTTGTAATTGTGTGTGGGCCGTTAGCATACCAGAATACATTTACACGTCTTAAAGAAAACCGAAGTTATTGTCTGACAGAGGAGACAGACGGCCATATTACCCATTGCAACTCACCTCAAGTCAGAATCAGGCACAATCAACAGCCGATTCAGCAAGAGATTTGTGCAAAGAGATTTTGACTTCCATGTGCAAGCAAATGCCAGTCCCATTGTCGTGAAATGTGCATCCACCTGCTGAATTCTGAATTACGCTCATTGTGTCTGGCTTGTGGCCTGAGGCTGAGTTGCAATGGGGAATATGGCTGAGCCCGAGAGACTACCTCTTAGGCACACACCCGCTCAGACTGATGTCGACTCATTATACTGCTCCATCTCTCAGACGGTCGCGATTCCTTCCCATCCCTTCCCCTCCCTTTCCTGGAATATGATGAACCTCGCTGTTCACAATTGATGATTGCCTCAGTGGCATGAAAACCTGTCGAACAGAGTTAATCTGATACCGAAACTGATGTCACCATCATCATTTGCCACCATGAGCTGACAGCCATGTCGGCGGTGGCTCGGCATTGACCTTGTTGGATACCTTGGGCTCGCGAAGAGAACAATGACCCATAGGTAATCGTAGCCCAATTCCTCTGCATTCAACTGAAATTGGCAATGTCTAATCTGATGCGAACTTTTTTTGTATCAGATCAGAGAGTTTTGATGCAACTTTTATCAGGTTTCTGAAAATCCTTTGCTCATCTTAAGAGATGTTATCTCACTTTGGTACTTATGCACAAAATAACATATCTTGTCAAGGAAACATATGTTGCAATATTCTAAGTGGAACTAATTCGTCAAAGAAGCGATTGCTCAACCAAGATGAGAAGACCCAACACTTCCCTCTAAGAAAGTTGGAGAAGAAGAGATAAATAATCTGCAAAATAGATAGCACAGACCTACCTACCCAAGACAATGATGCCTATCTAACAAAGGAACTTATGTAAAAATAATGGAAGCAGCACATCAAGCCATCAATGCAACAGCAGCCCCAGAAAATGAAAAATCCGAAAAACCCAGGAAAAACCCCAAAAAACCCGGTTTAAACCGGAAAAACCCAGTGGGCTGGGCAAAACTAAAAAACCCTGGGTTTTTGCGAACCCTGTCTCAGATCAAATTAAGCGTTGGAAAAACTGGGCATTAGTGTCTGAAACATGTCTTGTGGCATCAATCTGGGAGAATCATGTTTGGTTGGAATGCAAGCTAAATTCCACAAAAGGCATGAAAGTGCCTTGACACAAATGTGGCTTCTTCCTTCAAATGGATCAAGGCTTGACTTCTCCTGGCACATTTAAAGAACCCTTAAAATCTACTCCTGTGAAGTTGATATCTCTGCATACTTTTCCTTTTAAATTTTCATTCTGATGGAATTTTAGCAGTCTTCTTTCAGATCATGTGACATCGAAAATGAATCCAATTGACGCTGTTGCATTTCTGGCATCACAATGTAGAGGCCAACCTTGGTAGGTATGCATTTTCGACAAAAAATGCCTTTGAGGTATTCATCACCTGCACAGGCCTATATTTTTCATTGTCCATTCTTTTTCCTTTAGTCGCTCGTCATTCCGGACAAATTTCAGCACATTCTTCGAGTGATGAATACAAACATAGATGGTAAAAGGAAGGTCATGTTTGCCATTACAGCCATCAAGGGTGTGGGGCTACGGTATTCCAATGTAGTTTTGAAGAAAGCTGATGTCAATTTGGACAAGCGTGCAGGAGAACTCACCGAAGAAGAGGTTTGAGTTCATTTTTTTAACGCACTGTTTCTTTCATCATTTTGGAGGACTGCCAACAAAAGAAAAACATTTCCGGATCAAAGTGAATGGAACCTGGTGTTTTTGTTGGTGGCTCAACATGGAAAATTAGCAACTGTCCAACTTGTTGGAAAGCATGCTGACAACTTTTCCATGGGCTGACGTTTGCCTGCCTGACGTTTGCCTGCAGATAGAAAAGGGAAGCATTCTTCCTTTTTCTCAACAATGGAATTGATTTAACCCTTTTCTCCCTTCCATATTCCTTTTACCTTATTTCTTTTTGCAGTTTCAGTCCTATCTTGTTTGTGGGTAAGCTGATCTTATGAGAACCGATTTCTCTGATTTTGGATCTTTTCCTCTTTCTGATTTTGTTCAAGCACAGAGCCTGCATTCTAGCATCCCTAAAATGTGTGTTGATCTGAAGCAAACGCAGTCTCAGCAATTTCATAATTGCCTCTGAAATAGGTATTGGCCGCTAAATGATCCCTGTGTAAGAGTCACACAGGATAGGTGTTCATTCATGGGTACACAAGCTAGTCCAGTGATTCATCTCCAATCATTGTGCTGTTTCAGTTGAGTCTTGAACTTAAGTCTAAAGAATTGAGGACATCCAACCCCTTTTTAGTAGGACTAACATCATTCCATAAAAAATTGACTGCCTCGCATACCCACGGGGCTTGACTCATAATATTCTTTGTTGTTTCTTCAGTTTTGAATCTTCTTTCACAAACTGTAATAAAAATTTGGCCTCAGGCCTGGATTATCTACCAGTAGGAAAACATCTCATATGTGCTCGGTGATACATTTTCTGCAACTTTTCTTTATTTTAGGTTGAAAAGGTTATAACAATCATGAACAACCCTCGTCAGTACAAGATACCCGATTGGTTTTTGAACAGGCAGAAAGACATTAAGGATGGAAAATATTCACAGGTTTGCTTCTTATTTTTTTTTTGCATAGAGATAAGTGATTAGTGTGCTTGATGTCTCTACTTGGCATGTTTTAAATGAGAGTTCGGCTTGGATTTTTCTTAGTGTGCTTGATGTCTCTACTTGCCATGTTTTAAATGAGAGTTCGGCTTGGATTTTTCGATGTTAGTGGTAGGCATGTTGGCAGGAAGATGGTGTGAAAATACGGAACATGTTAGCATGAGCATAAACAGCTAGTCCGAAGTTACATTTATCCTGACTTTGCAGAGGAAAAAATCATAACCTGTTACAGCAATTCATCATTTTTGGGGCATTTTCAGTTGTTTGAGGCAACCTTTTTCCCAAACCTGGGAAACATTCCAAGAGTTTTTTTGACTGACATTCACCACGGATTTCCAACCCCATGTACTTATGACCAGCCACACTTTTTGAGTCTTGTGAAATGACCAGCTGAAGTTCCCAAGTCCTTTGCAGGGGGAAGGCAAGTTGCCCTTTACTTATTGGAAGTACTGTGAAGTAACCGGGAGGAAATGCGATATCATGACTTGGATTTTTATTATTGAAAACGAAAAGCAGAACCATGCTCAAACGTTCATGTGATTTCTGTGCAAATAAATGAATTTTTATTCCCTTGGTCGACAGTGAATTTGTGGAGGCTCATTAGTTATCATTTGGGAGCTTATTTACAATGGGGTAGATTGGCTTCTGCCTATAAGCTAACACTAAATGGCTGTTCTTCAAGCTGTAACATGGTGTTTGCTGACAAATCAAATCTGCAGACAAGAAAGCTATTCCTTCTGTTTTCAGGTGATGTCAAACAATTTGGAAAACAAACTCCGTGAAGATCTTGAAAGACTAAAGAAAATTAGGGCTCATCGAGGCTTGAGGCATTATTGGGGGTGAGTATTTGGCCTTTTGTGAGCATTTTTCAAATTAGATATATTTCTTATCACTTGAAAGGCTCAATATTGAATGTGGGTGCATGCCTGCAAGTTTATGCTTAGGTGTGTACATATCTCCGTATTCAGAATCCCTTCATTATCAAAATCCCACCCATCTCAGAATTCCACTCATCAAGCAAGGTAGAGACAAGCACAAAATGCATGAGAACAAATTGGAACAGGCAAGGATTGAGATAGTTGCAAATCACCTGCTTCACCCCCAATCACAATTATGGAGGCTTTCCATTTATCTGAATGGACGAAAAGGCTCAACAAGTTAATGGATATTTGTTGTTTGGGAACATTGCTGACAATTTTGATCAGAAATCAACCTGTTGAGCCTTTTCGTCCATTCACTGTCTGGCATTGAAACTACATTGGTATGCTTGCAGCTAGTCCAGTTTATATCACATGTCACATTCATGCCACAGTGGATTCCAGTTGTAATCACTGGCTTGCGCAAGGCATCTCTCCAATGCAAAGGTCATGCAAAATTGCTGACATTTTAATTTTTACGCAGACAGTGCAAAGTTTGAGATAATTATGTTGCACACACGAATTTACCAGTCTATTTTTTTATCTTTCCAGCATTTAAATTATCTAAAACCATACCATGCTCTTAAAGAACACCTTAATCCCAATTGCTTGACGTTTAGCAATGACCTTGCTGATTGAAGTCCTGGTTATGAAATTCTGAATTAATTATTATTTTTAGCTTGAGGGTCAGAGGACAACATACAAAGACAACTGGTCGTCGTGGACGTACTGTTGGTGTGTCGAAGAAGAAGTAGAAAGCTGGATGTCAGATTGTGCGACATCTGTTTATGGATTCATGTTTATATCGTTTTCTTCTGAATGGCTTCTGAAGGAATATGGATGGGAAATACATTAATTTTGAAGTCTATTTGGATTTTCTTTCTTTGTTTAAATCTAGAACCATTTTCTGTACAGCTGTTTTTCTGAGGGAAACACCTTCCCAAAGTGAAAATTAGTGTCAAATCAGGATACCGAAGCAAACCCAGATCGCCTTGCAAACAAGGCAAAAGCTTTTTGGATGAGGGGGTCCAAGTCTTTTTTTCTGTGAGACTTGACTTTTTCATCATTTTAGCCTGTCAGATAGTGTGGAATCTTATGAAAACAGTAGCGAAAACCATTTTGAATTATCTCTGCTGGTTCAAAAGTTTGTTATTAAGGGACTGGTACCACGGATCACCTCCAATGCTATCTCGAGTACCCCTTGTGCGATTTTGATGATTTTTTGCTTGTTTGAAGGTCTTTTGGTGCTGAAAACATCCATCCATAGTGCAATGTTCTGAACCTAATAGTTTTTTTGTGAAGGCCAAGATCTCCTAAACCGCTGAACCTATCTTCCTGAATTTTTGTGAGGATGTTATTTTTCCATTACAACCAGCAAATTTGGACATCAAACACCAACAGCAAATTTAATGTGGACTCATAAAAGACTGAGGCAAATAAATTTTTTCCATCTTGAAGGCTCCAGGGTTGTAGACGCCTCCCTCTTCTTCAGCTTTTCGACCTTCCTCTGCTAAACAGGCCAGTCTCTTGCGCTTTCGAGCCTTCTTCAACTCTTCGGACGCTGCTTTGATAGATAGTTTCTTCCGTCCACCTACTTTTGAATCAGAATAGATAGTTCCTTCCGGCCACCTACTTTTGAATCAGAATAGATAGTTTCTTCCGTCCACCTACTTTTGAATCAGAATAGATAGTTTCTTCCGTCCACCTACTTTTGAATCAGAATAGATAGTTTCTTCCGTCCACCTACTTTTGAATCAGAAGGAGAAAAATCTATCGCCTCCTAAACCGTTGAACCCATCTTCCTGAATTTTATGAGGATGTTATCCATGGATGGGGCTTGTAATTAGCGCTTAGCGATAGGTGAATAACAGATGATGGGTGGTTAGAAATCACATTGTAAGTGGTCCCACTGGGGTGATAGAGGTTCAATTTGTTCAATCTGGTCCCAAGAATAACTGGTGCAAATTTCAGCCAAGTCGGTCTAGCCGTTTAGAAGGATATACGAGTACATTTTTCTCTCCTTGCGGAGATTCCCTGTGTCCGTTTTGCGTAATCCTACAGCAGCTCCAGTTAACATGAAAACTTCAAAAGGGCACAGAAAACGTTCCATCGGACAGATTTTAATGATTTAAACACCATTTTCTTGGAAAAATTCAAATTTTTTAGGCATTTCAAATTTGGAAAATCCAAAAAAATTGAAAATTTTCCTTATTTTTGGTGGTACAAGTCCCTTAAAGGGGGAACCCAGATTTTTTCGTGAAAAATTAAAAATTGTCCAATTTTTTTAATGTGTGGACCAGATGTGCAGAAATCTCCAATTTCTGATGGTGAAAACCAATTGCCAATAAGAAAAATGGCATACGAAAGACAGGAGGCATGTTTTTACCGCTCGCGGTGAAATCAGCAGTAAAACGAAAATGTTCTCGATCTTTGATTTTATTTTTCTCATTTTTTTGTTTTTCAAGCATTTATTGTGTTCCGCCCCGTGTGTCTAAGTCATTTTTATGTGATCATGTTGAAATCTGGTGTACTTATACAAAAAAAACTTCTAAAACGACTGACGAGGCCAAATTTGACCATTTTTCCCTCTATTTCGAGTTACAAACGAGACAAAGGAAAAAAATTGATAAAAATTCACCGCTTTTCTAGCGGAGTGACAGAAAATCACCTGCCACACAATTCTGGACCAAAAACAAGAAATCGGGCCTTTTCAAAGGTTTTGGCTTAGTTTTCTACCCCTATGACTCGAATTTGGGCATTCTTACATGTGTGGTTATCGCTGTGCACGGGACGGAACATCGCCTTATTTTTTACTCTAAAATGGCTGCTGTGGCCATACCAGAAGAGCAACAGTGTTAAAATTTTGCACAGAAGCTGTCTAGATTGGCTCCAAAGAGTGTGCAAATTTGAACCAAATCTAATTTCTGCACGTGCACCATGAACGGGGGAATTATATCAGGACACATTTTTAACACAAGAAAAAGACTAACGGCCTTTGTTCGTTCGTTTGGAGAATGCGAAAACGCAACGTTTCACTCCCTCCTCATGGAGTTTCCTCAGGGAGCTCGCCACCCCCACAACAAGCACCGACCGCCGAATCTGCCACCGCATTCCACAGCCTCCATCTGTGATCAACTCCAACTCAGACTTCAGTCAATCATCGGTGTCGCCTGAGGAAGCTCCACGAGGAGGGAGTGAAACGTTGCGTTTTCGCATTCTCCAAACGAACAGACAAAGGCCGTTAGTCTTTTTCTTGTGTTTAATATGTGTCCTGATTGAACCAAATCGGTCAAAAAAAAAAACCCGTGGT
>JASGXE010000690.1:0-46927 GCA_030068105.1 Sinentomon sp. SZTP_YWyxl
CCAAGTTCCGGAGATGGATCCTCGGATAATGGTGCCATTTTGATGATTTTTGGACCGGCATTGAGGCACCATGATGGATGTCAGTGGTAGGTAAACAGTTTAGAATGGACCAGCCCTAAGGCCAAGAAGATGTGAAATCAATAGAAGAAAATCCTGACACTGACATGGAAGTTGTTGGCAAAAAAAACTTGGAAGGGTCTTTTTGTCCCCACTTCACGAATTAGGCTGTGTTGACTGATATGGGCCGAGATGAGTCCGAAATGCACATTTGTGACAATAGTTGGAAAATAATCCTGAGCTGACAGGATTTGAACCTCTAACTGGCTGACAGAAGGGTCCAAGGTCGGATTTGCGCTGGAAAAAATACTCTTGAAAATCCTTTATTTTTTTCCTCTTGTCGTTTTTCATCATTTACAAGCATTTTATTCCGTTGCCCTTTTACACATTGTCTTGCCATTTGCCTCCCTTTCTGATGTCAGATTTAGACTTTCACAAGCTCCACTTGGGAAATGTTTATGGATTCAATACCTCCATGGTTGGTTGTGGTCTCCCTCCTCCAAGAACACAAGTGACGTGAGGGGGTTTCCTCACTGTCAATTGATAGATCTATTGACCAATGCCAGATCCAGTGCGAAAGCAGAAGGTGTGACCTGAGGCAAATTTTTTTTCACATTTTTCACATTTTTTTTATTTTTTTAAATCTTCTCTCAAAAATACAGAGGCAAAAATTGATTCTTGTGAGGTAAATTTCTGATTTTTTACTCTCGAAATGATAACCTACAATTTTGCACCCAAAATTAACCCAAAAATTCTCTGTCCACTTGCAGACTTCGTGCTCCAGATCCCCTGAAAAGGTGCCCTGCCCCTGACGCCCCTTTTTCCCATGCTGGAGGCAAGTCTCTGCCGCTCCTTGTGGAAGAATTGATCTGCCTCTGCCGGTGGCATGAGTGTGTGGGAACCATGTCCAAAATGATGAAAGTGCAGGCCCCTATCATCATAGGCATCGTTTTTTGGAAAGTGATTCGTATTGTATCATTGCTGCATGCTGGATAATGCCATATTCCTCCGGAAGAGTTTTATTTTCCATTTTCTCTCAATAATTTAAACTGGTTTATTTCTATTTAATTTTTATCTTCCCCTTCCCTTCATTCCTCAGGCCAATGGGAAGAACCATTGACATTGACTGGCAGGCGCCGGATGGCCTCCTACTTCCAAAAGGTGTTGCAACCTGGACAGGCATCCACCGTGTTCCAGTGCACCATTTGCAACATGCACGTCAAGCACCGTTCCAATCACTTCAGCAGACACTTTCCGGAACAGCTAAGTTGCAGTCACTGCTTGAAGCAGTTTTCACGGATGGACAGCTTGAAGACTCACATGAAAAACAAACACCACAATGTCGAATGATGACAATCATTGTTGGTGGCAAATGATGATGCAGCCGTCGTTGATGGCGAATGGTGACACAACCATCGGTGGGGAATGATGACACAACCATCGTGGATGGCAAATGCTGGCACAACCATCGTTGATGGCTGATGATGAATTATGACACAACCATCGTTGGTGGCAATGATGACACAACCACGTGCGAATGATGACTGAAGACGAGCATAGTCGAAAATGGCGTTGTTTACCTTGGGTTTTCAACACAAACACTTTTTTGCCATTCTTAACAACCACAGGTCTCATAAAAATAATAAACACTTCAGGATCTCTTAAACAGTGTTCCTCCTCAAAACTTCAGGGGAATCACAACATCATTGATCCTATTGTGTTTTAGATGTCTTGATGTTGGGGATCTTTACTATGAATGTGTCCCCTCAAAGCTTGAGGGACATCCTACTATCATTGAGGTGCTCCGAAGCGTTTAAGGTTACTCTAGGTTCATGCCACATTTGGCATTGCTTGCAGGCTGTAAATTGGACCTCCAGCTTTTTGAGCGGTTGCTGTTGCTTCAAGCCCCAACAGGTGCCAGATGTGCCTCATCACGGCCCCATTGCATCAGTTTGTGTTTCATTTTGCTGTGCCCTTGAACTTAATTGTTGAAGCTGTTAATTTTAATAGAGTGTAAATATAACACATTATCTTGCATATAAATTCTCGTTTCCTCATGGATATGTGTGCTTGTTTGAGATAGATCTGTGGTGGTTGACCAGACAGGTGGGTCCCAGGACCTTCCCTCCTGGGTTAGCAAGACACACTAGTTGTGTACATACAGTCTAAGCTTTAACACAAACTCATGACATTAAACATGAACTTTCTCTCACCACTGCACTGCGTTTGGTGGACATTTGCCGATGTCCACAAGATTTTTACACTTAACTTGTAAACGAGGATTGGTGAGAAGTGTCATGTACTTTGCGAGTGTGGATGGTTGTGTATGTCCAAATGCATGTTGACAAGGTCTATCTGTGTGGAAAAATTACATGGGCAGTTTTGTCCGGTTCTCTGCATATGACATACAAAACTGTTTTGTTCCGAGTTTGTCCGTGCGCACAAAACCAATTTTTTGTTGGACACAAAACTGTTTCCATTCATCATTTTCCGTTTTGGATTTTTATGTATTTGGCGATGCTTGCTTACCGATGTTGAAATAGGCCATACTGATGGATAACAGGCGTTTGTTTACCCATCCCTGCTTGTGTGCTTGGCACTTCACTATCATTGGCTTTCTTTCCATTGGCTGATTCCGAACATAAAACAATGCCTGTAGTCTTACACAAATCATTTCCTGGTGGAATCTGATGTGTATTTGGATGGGGTTAAAAGATTAATCCATATTGGTATCTCCTGATTTTCACTGATCTCTCATTTATGTTGTCGTAAGTGACTTATTTGCCAGTTCCCTCCCCAAATTTGGGGAGTTGATATGGATTTTCGATCTCCCAACTGGTTGCAGATTTGACCCCTACACTTGCTTTCTCTCTTCTTTTCAGATTTCGGATTGGCCCTTGGCCATCTTCAACAGTCTCGTTGGACAAAAGAGACAATGTTCAAGCGTGTTCCTGGTGATCCGGACAACAGGCACCAATGCAACGTCTGCGGAACAATGGTCATCCACAGGGCTCAACACTTTGCAATCCACATGCCGGCACGCTTCTCCTGTCCCGTACCGTCTTGCAGGAGGATGTCCAACCGACGGGACAATCTTAAAATCCACATGAAGGCGAGGCATCGGCTGCTACTTCACCGAGACGGGACGATTACGACCATGAACTATGATCCGGTTCATGACTTTACCCATTGCTGAGTGACCCTTTCGCATCCAATCTAAACTTTTCTGATTCTAGTTTGGAGAATGATTAAGTCTTTGCAACTTTATAGGTATCATTATTTCTCCCCCTATTTTTGTATTTGCCTCCAATGTATCGGGCACTCAATTCTGTGTCTTGTCCGATGATCTGAGTATTAAATGATTCCTAAACATGGTTTTTGCACTGATTTTGTCATCGCATTGCACGATTTAAATTGTATTCAACATTGGCTGAGTTACACAACTCAGTTACGACTGACGAGTCAATTCAACAGATAGATTTTCTCATGAAATTTGATTACTGCATGCATAGCACCATGTACAGGGTGTTCCACTTAAAATTGGCCCCTCGTGTTTGTTCGCGGTTTGAGTTTGAACAAGTCATGGTGTTCTCTGCCGCTGAGCTAATTTTTGGTGAGTCATTTGTCAATCAGGGACGAGGGCTCGTCCGGAATATGCCAAGAAGCTTTCGTGCAACGATTCGGCATTCCTGCCGCGAGGCCAAGAACGCCATTCAAACGTTCGTGGCAAAAAGCGACAAACAAGGCCCGTGACTGTGTCAAACGGAGATGAATGGATGTTCCGCATAAGAGAGCGGTTAAGGACGTCCAGAACCGGATCTTTACTAGCCCCAAGAAGTCAATCCGGCACCTGGCACAGAAAAAACACGTCTCGCCCGGACATCCTGCAATCAGAATTTGACACAGGACCTGCGACTCAAGCCCTGCAAGATCCTAGCAGTCCATATGCTGAGACCAGGGGAAGGCCCAACCCTCGATAACTTCTTCTGCTAACAAGGCCAAAAACTTGAAGAAAAAAAATAAATAAATCAAGGAAACAACAAATTAAACCAAACAAACAACACGAGGGGCCACTTTTAAGTGGAATACCCTGTATTTGCCATTGCAATGTGATGGATGCACTAGAATATGGGATTGACATCTGTGGGTGCATATTTGGGTGAATCATTTCTGTGAATACGAAGAATGGGCAGTCAGCATTCTGTTTGATCCTGTGTTCAGCATAACCATCTGTTTGAGCTAGCTGAGATCGCCAATCCCCTATGATAATCTTTTGAAAAACAGGCATAGAATTGTCTTGCGAAATTGCCTGCAAGATTGAAACAATTATTCATCTCAGTCTCACATTAAAAGGTTCACCCACCAAAAAGGGCCACCTGGATTGCTTTTACCATCATCCGTGCCAATGACACCTGCAAAAAGGGCATGATTAATTGAATGTGGCCATTAGTGACCAATGTTTGCCTCTATGGGTTCCTTATTCCATGAGCCCCACGGGTGGGCTGTCCAACCTTCAGGAGTTTTGACCGTGTGCACACGTGGCCTTTGGGCTTGGGTGTGGTCCTTTCGATAAGAATGACACTGCGATTCGGATTGGTATCCGCTCTGTTCTTCAAGCTCATCAAGATTCACCTCTGCACGTTTCTCTCCTCCGTAGGTGCTGGTACTACCAAATCAGGAGGTTACTCTTACGTATCGTTGGAGTCCATGTACGAACCCAGAGGGTGTGGTCTGTTCAACTGTTTGGTCTGCGGAAAGGCAGTGAAAAACAAGTGGAACCACTATCGTACGCACTATCGCGATCGACTTCAGTGTCCGATTTGTCTGCAGGATTATGCCCGTCACGACGGACTTAAAGTCCACCTTCGACTAAAGCACAACCAGATGTGTTGATAAAATGACTGCACACATTTTTTCTCTTTTTTATGATCTTTTCCGAAACGTGATTGTAACATTAATTTTGTTCGTTTTTTAGTTATGCATCCTGTTGTACGTACTCGCCTCCTACCCCTGGGGAAGTGTGGACATATTTACAGTGCCAAAAGCAGCCTTTCCAATTGGAAAGGCTCTGTGAACTTGAAACTAACAGTAAGCATAATGATATATCAATGGAGTTGCGCCCTTTTCACTTCCGTTACACAAGAAACAATGAAATTATAACTACACTTACTGGCCTGGATATTGACTGCACCCAACTTGGGATGTCGTCTGCTACAAGAAGTTCAGTTCAGTCTGACTGATGATGTCGGCAATGTGTCCCACGAAATCAATGCCAGGAAGTGAAATTGTTTTTTGTGTAAAAGAAGTGTCAAAAGCACTACTCCATTGATCTGTTGGTCAGTGGATATTCATAAACTCCTGCACAGGGCACAATCGACAAATTCATCTTGCAGCACTTTTTTTTAACTGAACTGGTGTTAGGACATATTATGAATTTAATTTTCAGCTGAGTTCCTGGATGGGATTTTGATTCCGAGTTCCTGGGAGTCTCCAGTGCTGTAAAGCAGTGATATTATTCACAACACTGGAGAGACTGAGCTGTAAGTGAGTGACCCTGACCCCTCATTTGACACTGTCTGCTCTAAGAATTATGAGAAGCAGTTTATTTTGTAGCAGAAGGTCCAGGTCCAGTTTTTTTTTTCAGAATTTTCGGCAGAGACTATTGGAAGTTTTCGAGGTTTAAGTTTTTGTATTTGCTAATTGCATTGTAATGATTCCTTCCCAACTTGTTGGGTCTGCTTGTTTCTTTGACGCAACGAAGCATTTTGTTTGCCAAGATATTTGAAGTAATTTCAAAATAAAACTAAGCATTTAGAGTGTGAACCCTCGCGTTCTGAATTTCTTATTTCGCTTTTCTTGATTTCTAATTGCACGCATTGCATTTTTTGGGCCACTACACGGATTTGCGTGTTTTACACCTGTGGCCTGGGTTGCATACTGATGTTCGAAAATAATCCGTATTTGGCATAAAAAGCCACGTCAGAATGGACAAATTTTTTACATCAGATTTTTCAGATCGTCTGTCGAAAACAGATTTGTCACTTGCAATAATTTGCAAAGGAGAACATTGGAGCATTGGCCATTGCCCATTGTTGCGACTGCGAATTTGTTATTTGACAGACGATCTGAAAAAGTCTGATGCAAAAAATCTGTCCATTCTGACTTGGCTAAAGAGGGTGGAAGGGATTGCTCCTGCCTTTGTGAAGTACAGTGTCCTTCCTCAGAGTGACCCTCCACGGAGAAGCTCCCCATTTCTGAAAAATTGATAATGTGAGAAACGACTTTCGTTTCTTGTCTTCAGAAATGTCGAGTGTCTCAGCGCGTCTTTCTAAAAGAACTTTGAAGGTGGTTCACCATTGCGGTTGACTTGATGTGTCCACTCAATCTCTGTTGAACTTGCTATGTGGTTGCTGCTGCACAACGTTTCCAAGACTTCACATCTCACCATGAGTTCAACGTCAGCTGCGTTGGCAACCCACTTTCTGGTGAAATTATCTCCGAACCTCGCATCCAAAATGGCAAAGTTGGAAACTTTGATAGTTCATGGGATGACAGATACGGTCTGCTTTGGCTGATGCTTGATGCGAAGCGGATGTTGTCCATCTGCGAATGATGATGAAGAATGTGGAGTGCAGTAGGTGGTGAAGCAATTTGAGTGAAACTGGAGAGAGGGAGGAATTTTTCATTTCATGTTGACTCGTATTTGTCAAATTTTGCGACCGCTGCATGCTCACAGACTGTAAATTACCCACTTGACACTTTTGAGATGTCGAAACCAATTTGAGGAATGATATTTTGGGGTATTGCACCTCCGGAATTGTTCTTCAACGAGGGTGCGATATTCCAGAAAATTCACGCCCAAATTTGGTTTGGAGATTTTAATTGTAGTGTTAAGCAAGCTATTAAATCATGTGTGAATCTTGTTTTTTTCCTGTTTGTTTTTCCCCATAACATCATTCAGCTTTTTCCAAATTGGTTTTATAACCATGCATTGTTCAGAAAGTCTCCTCTATTGATTTTACAGCTGAATATTAACTTGAAATTGGTTTTATGACCATTACGTTGTTCAGAAAGTCTCCTCTATTGATTTTACAACCGTAAATTCACTAGAAATTGGTTTTGACCATTAAGTTATTCAGAAAGTCTCCTCTATTGATTTTACAGCAGTAAATTCACTGGTTTTATGACATAACTTTGTTCTGAGAAAGTGTCCTCTGTTGATTTTGCAGCCGTAAATTCACTTGAAATTGCTTTTATAAGCATTGCGTTGTTCAGAAAACGCCTCTATTGATTTTAATTGCATTGTTCACAAAGTCTCCACTAATGATTTTCCAGCCATAAGTTCACTTGAATTGTCTTCTCTTATCTATTTTATAGCCTTCAACTTCTATCGTAACCACTTCGCTGTTGACATAACAACTGTAACTTATTCCTTCAGAATGAAACTCCTTCCTTTGTAACTCTTTTTAACTCACAGCAGCAACTTGATAACTTTGCTGGATTTCTTTACACGGAGTGGAGTGTGTGGGGGAGGGACTGAAATGATAGTCGGTGTAAATTTTAAAACATTTGAAATTTTTCCTCATCAATTGTGACTTCGCAACTACTTTTCACTTGTTGATTTTCGTCGGTGCTTTTACATGGTATCGAAGGGCTGACATCATTGTTTTCCTATTTGTTACAGGTGCTTACGTCGAGTGCCTTGACGAGTCTGGCCAGTTGATAACCATCACTCCCGAAACGCTGTTGATCCCCATACCACAAAACGAGACCATGGACGACAAGGCGTACCAGTGCAGGATATGTGGGAAGCGTGTAACACGGAAGTACTCCCACGCCGTGGTTCACTTCCCCAGGTGCTACAGGTGTCCGTTCTGCGGACGTAACTACGGACGTAAAGACACCCTTACGGTTCACATGAAATTAAAACACTCGTAACACGGTGGATGTGCGCTGAAAAGAGCGTTGCACACATGTTTTTATACATTTTTATGATATGTTTTTATTTGATATTTTTGTACCGTCGGATTCTAATCCTTTTTTCAAATACCAGCTGGCAATACGAGCTGTATGAGTTTGATTGCATTGTGTTAGACGAATCCAATAATATAAGGCTTTTTTTTCAATTGAGCAATCGGTCTTTGATGGAAAAGTGATGGGTTGGGAAATTAAATGGCGGCAAAGCATCCCAGATGTTGCTAGGAAAAAATTCTGTTTTGTTTCACATGATCGAATTCAGATTGTTTAAATCATGACAACCAAGACAATTTTGTTTGTCTCGGCCAATTCCAAGACAATCTTTTGAAGGGTTAAAAGATCCTCCCCGATCTTCTAACCCTTTTTAAGAAAGGGACCCCCAGAAAATTGGGGAAAAATGGAGAAACAAATCAATTCTTATGTTTTTTGAGCATTTTGGTGAAATCAATTGAAATTGGATGAGAAATATCAATGGCATTCTCTATGGCATTTCTAGGCTGGCCGAGCCGTGCCTCAGGCAGGGTATTTTTTAGTGCTTTTTGATGTTCTTCTCTGCTTCATGGTTTTCCGCCGAATCCCGATCTTTGAAGTTTATGAATTTGTACAGTTTTAAAGATAAAATCAGGCTGAAATTTTGATCACTTGTCCATCATTTTACATGCTTTTAGATTTCAACAAAACTTTAGTTTACTCTGTGGTAATCACATGTCTTTTTATAGAGCTCAATCACATCAGATGCAGTGAACCCACCAATCGCGAAAGAAAAATTGAAGGCCTCTATCTCAAGAATGCAATAAGTTAGAGCAAACGTTTGCCAAAGTTTGTGAGATCTATGCATGGTTAACACCAGCAAAGCTAGAGCCTCCAAGGACAGTGTTTCCTAGTGCATAAACATTTACCATGGTACTGCTTTTCATGACCTTTTGGCCTCCATTGGCCAAACGGTTGAGGTCAACTTCTTGATTTTTTTGTCAAAAGGCCTTTTTTCATATCCCCTTTTACAAAAAAAAAAAAAAAAAAAAAATGTTTCTGACCATGATGAAAATCAAGATACAATTTGACTGGAAAAGCTGGCCACATTGATTTTCCTCAGACGTTTGAATCAACTTTTGGAAAATGTGATTAAAACAAGCTCTCATGCACCACAGAACTTTTTGGCACGAAAGAATGCTTTTTGCAGAGCTCGCGTGAATGGAAACCACATTACCCTGAGCTTCAAAAGTCTGAGAAAAATCTTCAATGGCCAGATGTCATTTCTAAAAGAACATTGCACCAACAAGCTGGTCATGTCACCCCTTCCTTTAAAAATTTCATCCTTTGTTTTCTTTGGTTTTGATCGAACTGACTCCCTCAATACGAGTTGTTCCAAATACCCCCACCCGCCTGTCATTGTCTAACATTCTTGCATTTACTTGAATACCTGTTTTTTGACCTAATGCTTCTCATCTCAGTCAGCATTTATGCAAGTGATTCTCAACTGTTTTTTAAACAAATAAATAATGGAACGGAACAATTCTCTGCCTTTTCTCTAAACTATCTGCTACTCACACTTCTCACCCTTCTGCCGGACTACTCTTTTCCACAGGGGCCATGCAGTTTGTGTGGTAAATGAAAATTTTTATAACATAACCATTCAGTTCTTTAAAAACTGCTTCTCTGTAAAAACAATTTGCATATTAATTCCACGCAAAAATGATTTCCAAATTAATTCCCTGCAAAAAATAATCTCCCAACATTAATTCCCTGCAATAATTGCAAATTTCATGGCAGCCTCTTATTGCATAAGTTGGAAAAATCCGGTTGCTACAAATTGATGATCTCATTTCAATATGTGTTTTCTACATTCCAAGGACCACAGCACGGCATGGAAAAGGACATGAGCAGAGACATCTGTCTCTTGCCAAAAGTATAAACCTCAAATAATTTTTGGCCTGCACAACTGAGAGGATGTGCTTTCAAGGACGACACATGGCACTTTGGGTTAAAAGCAAAATTCACCTTAGCAGTAGCCCAGCCCAGGGTGTTATGGAAGGATCATTCTCTGCTCTTGTGATACCAAGTACAAATGATCAAAGCCCCTCTGTGTGAGGTGCTGCAGGCTGCACCCGACGCTCTTGCCTAACCATTCAATGTGAAAGTTTTCCGTCGCAGGTGGGGGGCCATTTTTAAATGAATGATAACCTCCCAGTTGGGTTTGGCTTGGTGCCAATGTCGGCTATGTCCCCATCTCCATTCACCTTACCTTGGCACGACCTTGTTTGTTGGACAAATTGAGCTGCATAACCGGTTTAAATGGTGAGCTGGGCAAGTTGAGAGGTGCCAACTGATGGCAATATCGGTGCAATATTTTCATCACAGCACTTTTAAAAAAAGTCCATATATGTGCAGATGTATACCGATTTGTGAAACGGTTTCCTGATGTCTTGCCTTCCTTACTGTTCTTATTTTCAGTTGACAACTTAGCAGAAGCGTTCGTTGACAGTGAACTCATCGACTCAACCGGCATTCTATTTACTCCGGAAAACATGTACGAGCAGTTGCCGCCGTCATCCCAGCCTGCCGTCGGCGACAGGCTCTTTCAGTGCCGCATCTGTGGCAAACAGGTGACACGGAAGTATGCGCACACCTACGTCCACTTTCCGAATCAGTATCGATGTCCCGTGGAGGATTGCGGACGTCACTACGGACGCATAGACAATCTCACAATCCACATGAAGGTCAAACATGGTTACAGTCGATGAGTTTGGAAATTGACCCGACTTTAATAATTGTGCACACATTCTATTTTATGCGATTATGCGAGAATCTGAGGTTTGGAAATTGTCCTGTTTTTTGTTGCTTGTTTTCTTGAGTGTTTTTTGATCTGTCATCTGATGGCTAACTTGGCTTTTCATCGGAATACAGCCTCTCGCTTGAGTTGTTCGTATTGTTGTGGATTTTTATCGATTTTGATTATCGTAGGACAAGACTGCACTTTTTGTCTCATGCTATGCTATTCTTAAATTTGCATGTGCCATGGCTTTTCATCCGAGTTCTGGTGGCCTCATTTTTCCGTTTCAGGTGATTGTATTCTGGTTCTGTATTGTTTTTCACTGGAATTTCCCTCATTAAAATATCACACATATTCTCGAATTTGTATCACTTTGGTTTGCGTTGGAATGCTGGACACGTTTTTTTCATTGATTAACATCAGATTTTGTTTTCTTTGCTCCAACAAAAAAATCATTTTCTTTGCAAAATTGAGCTTGCCCATCTTGAGACTGCCAAAATAGGTCGTCTTTGATATTCCAACCAGGTAAAGCTTTATTTGAGATGTCCTCGCTCACTGAACAAGCTCAACGTTTGCTTCTCAACCCTGGGTAAACAAATGTGGTGTTCACGTTCGTGGTCTAAGATCTCAAACGGGCTCTGTTCTGAGGTCGACATCCGTGATAATCTTGGAACCTGAACCACACTCGCCCATGGTGGGGAAAAAATGTCGAGTTTGCCTGGGGGAGAACGATCTAAAATTGAAGTTACGTGTCGCAATTGATGCCATCCATCGCAGGTTCCGTCAAGTGTTCAGACTTCTTTCACACGGCCTCACACTGACTCATCTTGAGGAGTGTGGATCAGTTGGAGTACATCCACACCCTGCAAGCCAATTCGGACCGAAGCTCTGCAGATCACCCTGCACCGGACTTTAACAACATGATGTTTCGTTGTCTGACAACGAAACACCATGTTGTTGAAGTTTTTAATTTGCACCATGCCACAAACAAAAAAAAACTGGAATTTTTTTGGTCTTCACGGGTCTAGTCATTTGGCTGCTAGTTAAGGTCGAGAATGTTGCTGTGCTTATTCTATGCCACAGTTTAAAAATTTTTTTTTATTGAAACACTAACGAAAAGGAGATCGATTTTGTTGCTTCCGCAACATCATCAGTCCGACAAGTGGTCTGATGATGTTGCGGAAACAACGAAATCGATCTCCTTTTTGTTAGTGTTTTTTTTTCTTAAGATTTTTTTTAAACTGTGGCAGAGTATAAGCACAGCAACATCCTTGATCACAATGTGCTCTGTAGCCCTCAATACCATCCATGTGTGATTACTTCTCAGGGAGTGCAAAATTGTTTCTGGGGACCACTCCTCGTACCTCTGGTGCTCTGTTCATGATGTTATCCGTTGACCTTTGACATGAGTCTTTCTTTTTCTCATTGCTCTCATTTTGTCTAGATTCACTGGAGCTCTTCCAAGAACGAATGTCGGCTCTCTTCACTCGGATCCAGTGTCCTTCCGGCAGTGGTTTCACCACCAATCTATGCAACATCTGTCAAAAGGCGGTTGTCAATCGTCAGAATCACTACCGCGTCCATTACAAGTCGGATCTACACTGCACGGTGTCTGGTTGTCACTACTCGTCATCGTTCAAGGGAAATGTTCTCCGGCATATGAAAACTGTTCATCGGAATTAGGGTATAGGGGTCAGAAGAAGGAATGACATTTCAACACCTGACCTGATATGCAACTGCAGCTGACCTTTTGATCAACTAAATCTGGCAGGGTGCCATGTTTTATTCTGAACACTGCATTTTCAGTAATCGAAGACTGGAATTGGGTTGGATATGGATATTTAATGTCTCCGAACGTAGACGAAATTGCAAGTTGGGAGGCCATCGACCGGATAAATGGCATTTCTGCAAATTGTCAAAAAGCGAGTGTCTCACATTTTTGGGAGAAGGGCATATCAGCCTTAAAAATTGCACTCCGTGTTCAAAAAGGTGTCAAATCAGAAGATATTTTTGAGGATAAAGTGGTGTGCCCTTATCCGGTCAACCCCTCATTATTCTACGGAGCTTGCAAGAGTTACACATCATGGGTAACTTTTATTACATGAACGCTCAAGTTACATGAATGTATTTTTGTCTTGTGGTGTCGTTAGAATCGGTGCCCAATTTAGAAATAGCGAGTGCCTGTGTTCGAGAACTAACGGGTCACGTGTGTTGTGGTGTTATTGCTTGGAATCCATATGACTGCCACCTTCGGAATGACTGTTTTCTGTTTGCTATGCTTTTGGTTTGGAGTTTTGACTGTGCAGAAACTTATCCATTGAAATAAATTCTTGATTATCATTTCATTGAGTTCGGAATTGGAATTCTTGTTATTTTTGCGCCACATTGTATTTTGCCAAACGGTTTTTTGTATTGCATTTTAGTCCCATAATTGACATTTTAGTCCCCTAATTGACATTTTAGTATCCTAATTAACATTTTAGTATCCTAATTGACATTTTAGTCCCCACAATCGGGTAGAGGAGGAATTTTTACATCACTTCATATTTAAAATTCCTTCTTTTTTAAATCCTTTTCAGGTCAGGACTGTGGCATCAGCTCATTGTTCTGGAAATTGCCGCATCCCACTGTTGCTGGCCCAGAGGGGCTTTCAGCTGGCTGGCGGGGTGGTGCCGCTGGACCTGTAACCCCATCCCGTTGGCGTTATCTCTGTAAGCTTTGCAACAAGGCGGTTACCCACATGAAGAACCATTACCTGAAACACTACCCGGAGCGGCACGAGTGTCCGTTCTGTTCGGCGGTTTTGACGCTGAAGCACAATCTGCGGAGCCATGTGCTGAGGGCCCATACGGCAGATCAACTGTCGGAATTTGCGCGAAGATCTTGCACCTGAGCAGTTCATGAGTTGTGACAGAATCACACCAGACAATGAATCTGAGCATTTGTCGCAGTTCCATATTCCAGTTGTCTCTGTAAAGTGCAGGCAGCGAATGTGTTTACTTTTACTTTTTTCAGCCGAGGGAGCACGGAAGGAGTATGTACGTTTGCTTACGACACTTTACCAAGAGGTTTTGGTGCTCGATTTGTAAGAAACTGATCGGAATTCGATTGAGAACTTCTCGGAGGTAGTGGCTTGAACCTCGATGGTCGAATGACTCCTCCCTCTTGACGCTGTTCTCGCAATTTTTTTGTTTTTCATTTTTGATCTTGGCGTTTGTTCCGAGGAACTGTACCTCTGATACTGTTCCAATTCGATTCGTAGACTTTTGCAAACAGTTGCATGCTTTTGGTAAAATGTCGTGTCGTAATTGCTCAGTTTACTTTCCAAGCATGTCTAACTCTTCAATGCACAGTCACCACGAACAGGAAACAATTGAGCGGGAAACAAGTTGACAAGAACATTTTGTCTTGCAAACGACGCATTCGCATCTGCAAAAGACAAAACAATAATAGCCATTGTGGCCCACTGCCGTTCACTTGAAAATGGTGACACCCCCGTGGACGTGGTGCTTTGTCGAGTATACGTTTGAAACAGAATATGCTTCTCGGAGAACAATGTTGCAATGCACAGCGATCTGTTTCGAACTTATGCTCGACGAAGGCCTCACGTCAGCGGGGGGCGAAATGTTGCCATTTTCAGCACTAGTTATACGGACGCTTGGAGGCCCATTTCCTGTGTTAAGGATGTCATTTTTAAATGGCGGAATGCCTTTGATGAGTTTTGCAGTAAATTGTGTCATAAGTGGCGGGGAGATGATTGACAAAATTTGCTCTGGAGCGAATTCGTGGTCCTGCCCCACCACTTTTGAAAATGGCAACGCAGGGGCAAACGTTCGCTCCGGAGCATATTTTATTCCTGACATCATCTCTCTGCCAAAAAGTGTAACTGTAAGAGATGTTTTCGCTTTCGTGATATTCTCTACTTTGCGCCAAGTCTTTGAATCGACTTTTCCCTCCTTTTTTGATCCATTTTCTTTGCAAATCGGCCTGAGAGCAAATTTTGTTCACGCTTTTGACCGGAAATGACTGTGAGGCTGCTGTAAATTTTAGGCAACCGGGAAAGCATCAGGACAAGCTTTTTATGCAGCATTTTTGAAGCTAACACGATAAAAGTAAGGGAAAACGCATGTCAAATAAGTGGAAAAGAATCATTCGTGATTTTTCTGACTGGCCTGAGGAGGCTTCAAGTTGTGGGAATGAAAAATTATTTCTTGTTCCAAATCACCGCCATGTGTGATTATTTCGACTTCACCGTTGGACACCTCTCCACACACTGCAACACAAAGGACTTCACCACATTTGGAAGACAAGTGATTGTAGATCTCTACATTATTTTACTTCATGATCTGCACAATTAAGTTGCGATCGTATCGAGTGGCACCAGGGCCCCACAGTTGCGTCGACAAGTGGTCTGATGATGTTGCGGAAACAACGAAATCGATCTCCTTTTTGTTAGTGTTTTTTTTCTTAAGATTTTTTTTAAACTGTTGCAGAGAATTAGCACAGCAACAATCTTGATCACAAGCAATGTGCTCTGTAGCCCTCAATACCATCCATGTGTGATTACTTCTCAGGGAGTGCAAAATTGTTTCTGGGGACCACTCCTCGTACCTCTGGTGCTCTGTTCATGATGTTATCCGTTGACCTTTGACATGAGTCTTTTTTTTCTCATTGCTCTCATTTTGTCTAGATTCACTGGAGCTCTTCCAAGAACGAATGTCGGCTCTCTTCACTCGGATCCAGTGTCCTCCGGCAGTGGTTTCACCACCAATCTATGCAACATCTGTCAAAAGGCGGTTGTCAATCGTCAGAATCACTACCGCGTCCATTACAAGTCGGATCTACACTGCACGGTGTCTGGTTGTCACTACTCGTCATCGTTCAAGGGAAATGTTCTCCGGCATATGAAAACTGTTCATCGGAATTAGGGTATAGGGGTCAGGAGAAGAAAAGAGACTCACTACCTGCAGCTGTAGACTGCAGCTGACCTTTTGATCAACTTCACCTGGCAGAGTGGCACATTTTATTTTGAACATTTATTTTGTATTTTTGAGGAAAAAGTGGTGTAATTTTGAGGACAGATGTGCCCTAACAAAGGAACTTCAAAATAGTGAGTCATTTTTATTTCAAAATTTGTAGAAATGCCCTTTTACCCAAAAGAAATGCCCTTTTGCTGTAGCAAGCAACATGAATGTGTTCTTGTTTTGTGATGCAAAAATGGTGCCCAATTACTCGAAACATGTTTTACAATGTTATTACTTGAAATTTATGACTCTCGTACCTTCAGTATGACTGTTTTCTGTATTTTTTGCGGCGTATATTAAATTTTTGTGCCTGCATTTTTTTTTTCTTTTTTAAATCCTTTTCAGGCCAGGACTATGGCATCAGCTCAATATTCTGGAAATTGCCGCATCCCGCTGTTGCTGGCCCAGAGGGGCTTTCAGCTGGCCGGCGGGGCTGCGCCGGTGGACCTGTAACCCCATCCCGTTGGCGTTATCTCTGTAAGCTTTGCAACAAGGCGGTTACCCACATGAAGAACCATTATCTGAAACACTATCCGCAGCGGCACGAGTGTCCGTTCTGTTCGGCTGTTTTGACGCTGAAGCACAATCTGCGGAGCCATGTGCTGAGGGCCCATACGCTGGATCAACTGTCGGAATTTGAGCGAAGATCTTGCACCTGAGCAATTCATGAGTCGTGACAGAATCACACCAAACAATGAATCTGAGCATTTGTCGCAGTTCCATATTCCAGTTGTCTCTGTAAAGTGCAGGCAGCGAATGTGTTCACTTTTTTTCAGCCGAGGGAGCACGAAAGGAGTTCGTTTGTGACACTTTACCAAGAGGTTTTGGTGCTCGATTTGTAAGGAACTGATCGGAATTCGAGGAGGAAGAGGCTTGAACCCCGATGGTCGAATGACCCCTCCCTCTCGACGCTGTTCTTGCAAATTTTTTTCGATTTTGATCTTCGCGTAGTACCGAGGAACTGTACAGTAGCGAGAAAATTACTTGTGCCATAAAGTACATGAGGTTTTTTCTGTCTTACACAGAAAACTGTGAGAATCGTGAT
Organism: Sinentomon sp. SZTP_YWyxl; assembly: GCA_030068105.1. Taxonomy (NCBI): domain Eukaryota; kingdom Metazoa; phylum Arthropoda; class Protura; order Sinentomata; family Sinentomidae; genus Sinentomon; species Sinentomon sp. SZTP_YWyxl. The sequence goes on from JASGXE010000690.1 coordinate 16,874, forward strand.
GGTTTAAAATCAAAAGATGTTGTCTTGTTGCGCGGGAATATGTGTCATCGGAAATATGAAATCAATCTTGTTGGGTTTGACGTTTCCCCACAAATACAAGAAAAGTGACACCATATGTGGTAACATTAATTTTCTCGCTACTGCACAAATGATACTGTTCCAGTTAGATTCATAGACTTTTGCAATTATTTGCATGCTTTTGGCAAAATGTCTCAAAAATTACTCCTTTTACTTTCCAACGATGTCTTTTATGCACGGACACCAACGGGAAACACAGTTGCACGAACGGGAAGCATGCTCAAACAGGAAACATAGTCGACGATCACGTAGCAAATGTGGTCCGCTAACCGTTCACACATGTTGAAAATGACGACGTTTCACCCCTGCGGACGTGAGGCCTTGTCAAGCATACGTTTGAAACAGAATCGGGTCACTGCTCTTTGTGACCTGTGCAGCAATGACCAGCGATCTGTTTCGTACTTATGCTCGACAAGGCCTTACATCAGAGGGGGCATAATGTTGTGGTTTTCAATACGAGTTATACGAATGTTTAGCAGGATGTCTTTTTTAAATGACGGAATACCTTTGATGCGTTTTACAGTAAATTGTGTCACAAAAAAGTGTCGACAGTAAGCGATGTTTTCGTTTTGGCGATATTCATTCCTTTGAGCCATGTCTTTAAATCGATTTGTCTCCTTTTTTTGGTCCATTTTTTTGCAAATCGGTGTGAGAGCAAATTTTGTTCATGCCGTTCACTGGGGATGGCCGTGAGGTTTCTGGAAATTTTAGGCTGCCGGAGAAGCATCAGGACGGGCTTCTCATACAGCATTTTCAAAGCTAACAAAAAAGCAAGTAAAAGAAAACTCATCTCAAATGAACGAAAAAAAGATTCATTTGACGTGACTTTTCGGATTCGTCTGAGGAAGCTCCATGTTGTGCGGGTGTAAAATTTTTTTTTTCTCAATTTCATTTTAAAAGTCTTTGCATTTTATAAGCACCATTCCATGGAAAATCCAGCATCAAAAACCGATCAACATTCGAACTGAGGGGAGACTGTAGGACTACTACTGTACTGTAGACTACCCATATAACTGTCTCAATGTTCCAATGATTCACCGATGCCAATGATCAAAAGACACAGTGCAATGCAAATTCATTCTCGGAATATTCTTTTGGAAGTCTCCCCAAGCGGAAACTTGAAATCCTCCTAGGTAAATTGCACTCCTGGGTAAATCCCCCCACCAGAGTACACCCCCATGGGAGAGGGAGAACCCCAATTTCCCTCAAACGTTTGTTTTTAACACGTTTTTGCCAATCGCTGATGTCGACTGCTGCTGACTTTTGCCTTTATCTGGGTGACACCCAAACTGACTTTACCTTTTTGTGACATTTGTGGTTTCTCCAAACTACCCTTCCTTACACATGCTGTCTTGCATTTTTCAGTTTCTAGTGCTGCTATTTTTCACACAATTTCATTTTTTCCAGGCTCAGAAAAAAGTGTCCATTCATTGTTCTGGAAGGTGCCGTACAGCGAACCGCATGGAAAGTGGACAAGTGGCACCGGCCCGGCCCGCTTCCAGTGCAAGCTCTGTAACAAGGTGGTCACTCACATGAAGAATCACTACCTCAGTCATTATCCTGAACGGCACGAGTGCCCGTTCTGTCGGGCAGTGTTCAAGTGGAAGCACAGTTTCCGAAGCCACCTCAACAAGACTCACAGCGGCGAGCAAAGCTTGGAATGTTACACTGCAACCGGTTTACGCCGATGAGCTGACCAGCACGTTTTTCATGCCACATCGGATCACGGGAAAAGCGTGGACATGATTGGAATGTGATCTCAGTCTCAGCAATCAATGTGTCGCCATTTTTCTGTGGAGGGGATGCCGTTGATTGAGACCTGCTGAAATGCTCTGTTTTTCTGATTTGGACGACGGTTCAAAGTTTTTTTCAACTTCATATTCTTGTTTTCTTCAAGGCATTTGATTTAATGACTGTTGAAAATTTTGCCAAGATTTAAGAACAACACTCTGCTTTGAAAACCTGTGCTCGTATTTCACCATGCTCATTGTTTGACATTTTTTGTTTGAAAAGTGGGAAATTACATCATTGAATTAACATTCTCAGAAATTAAATGACTGACTTGACGCTATTTTGATCTCCAAATGAATTTGAGGCGTTACATTTCGGGGGTATCACACCCTCGTTGACGGAACGACTCCGAGGGTGTGATACCCCCGTTATTTCACGAGGGTACGATACCCCCGAAGCCTCAATTTGACAGCCATCTTGGTTGTTATTTCCGTGGGTAGTCCATGGTTCCTGCCTGCAACGATTCTTCTTCATTTCCATTAGTCTTGCATTTTCCAGTGTAATTTTTCCTCGTGAAAACATCTCACTCTTTCGTATGAAATCTCGTTAGGTGAAAGAATTTTTCAGTTTTCGCAACTGAGTTGCAAAATTTTGGTTGTTAATTTTTCTGTTGTGTTGGGTGTGTCTACTGTACAAAATTTCTCCATCTTAAAGAGGTTTTCTTTTCTCCCATTCTAGTGAGGGAAATACTGTGCAGACACGTGCACAGGGTCAAAATCCTCTGGGAGGGGGTAAAAGAGGCAGTAGTGGATGAAAATATTTTGCGGATCAACACTTCATTGAAGTTTCGGGTGCAACACCATGGGCAGTTGTTCTGGGTGGGAGCTGCCCCCTGCGGGGTTCCAATGGGCAGAGCCCCTGATGGATGGGTCCGCCGGCAGACTCACCATTGTCATTTTCGTCAAAGATAATTTTGGCCAAAGGTCAGGGGAGCCATTTTGGGTAAAAGTACTGGGGGTAGGGCATTGGCCAGGCCGAAATACCCCACACACCCCCGCTATGAACATGCATGAGTCTGAGCCATTTTCTTTCCTGTTTACATTTACACGACCACTTTTGCCACCTCCCAACTAATGCCTTACTGCCGGATGTGAACTGCGACAATTTTAGTGACTTCTCGAAGAGTGTTTGATGATTCCCCGTTGATCATGACGGGGCCAACGGGTTGTTTCATTCTGGATCTACGGATTTACTGGGGAATTTCACACTCGTCCTGCATAAAAACATAACTTTTGGGAAATCTCTTCAGGTACAATTAATTACATGTACACCGAACCTGGAAGAATTGAATTCTATGGAATTCTGTCGTTTATTTGACTTCAAGTCTCCGCATTGCAACAGTTACGAGTCATGTGGGTTGTTTGATGAGCAGTTTTGAAGCCCTTTCACCTACCACCTTCTTCTACTATTGGCCTGCTCGAAACGGGTTGATCTCGAAGCAAGTCACAAGAACCCGTACACAAAATTTTCCGCGGATCAAAGTTTTGATCCTGAAAGTCAGAAAAACTAGGCATTACCTGGTCCTTGTTACTGTGTATAAGGCTCCAGCAATTTTGAAATGCAGTCAGTGTGACGAAGAATTGAACTGTGTGACAGAAGTTTTCAAGGAGTTTCTCACTGAATTAAACATTCTCTTTACGTTTTGCTAATTGCAGGTTGCGACTGGAGTGCAATCTACACACGTGTGGAAAGCGAATCCGACGCACCATCAGGTCCACGCTACATGTGTAAACTGTGTCGAAAGGTCACACGTCACATGAAGAATCACTACCTGAACCACTTTCCCGAACAGCACCGGTGCCCTTACTGCTCATCTGTCGTGACCAGGAAAGCCAGCCTCACAAGACACATCAAGATGGTTCATCAGTTTGTTCACAAATGACACCTGTGTTAGGAGGAGATGTGTGGGAACTGTGGCCTACTTCAAACATCCAATGACACATCGGTGAGAGGTTTGGACCAGGACTTCGTTCCCATGATTGGGGACTTCAAAGGCATCTGCTCTATGGAAATTAACATCTCTCTCTCTTTTGACATTGCCAACTTTCAATGGGCTTATTTGACTGTGTTGTTCGTCTATCCGTGGCTTCTTTGTCCTAAAACCGTGACACCCCCTTTGATGGTCGCCTCGCCATTCTGAATTTTTTCATGTGGCATCCATGGTGGCAAGTGTAAGCCTTACCACAAAATGACCACATGAATGTTGGCAAATCTTATAAGAAGACCTCTCTCGACGATCGTTACTGCTTCTTGATCTCCTGTTGAAGATATTATTTTCCCTTTCGTTGGCAGGGCAAAATTCTGGTCGTCTGCCAAAACCTGTAGTTAATTGCCAAGCTTGTGATTTATAAATTATTGCATTTTGTGTTTCACTTGCATTTTTTCGTGCTGAAATATTGTCTCAAATAATGTTGTATAGCAGTAGGAGCTTTGCATTCTTCAATTTCAGAGCCTGTGAAAAGTGTTACAAAGCAAAACGTAACAGTGGCATTTGTGCCTGCTTGAAAGGAAAGCAATGTGTGTTTTCACTCTTTGGATATCTGGTTACTTGAATGTAGAATGTGGTAGCCTGGAACGTGGCCGAAAAAAGGTCTTTTCAAAACAAATCAGTCAAAGAGAGGAAAGAGAAATGAAAGTGCCAAGAAAAAGAAGCCCGTGCGCCTTTGAATGCCTTCATGTAGCTGTTTGATTGGCTGCTGCTTCTCACCGAAACAATGAGTTTCCACCAATGAAATCACTGCAATCCCTCATTTCCAACACCATTTGTTTGTTCACAAACTCCAAAGAGAAACTGCCGTTCCAGGCAACCAGATATTCTATCTATAGCCACGGTCTTGCATTCACTCACTGTTTTTTTTTCTTTTTTTTTTTTTTTTTAAGGTTGGTCTCAAGGCTATATCACCATCCTGCAGAAGGGCTGACAAAAAAAACACAGTTCAAGGCATAGGATATGACGCATACCTCATTGGCCAAACCTTTCTTATGGGCAAATCTTTATTCAATAAACATTTGATTAACAAACAACAACAAAACATTGGCAATGTAACAATATGAAAAAACAATGACAAGACATTCAATTCACTCACTGTTGGCTGGCCTTTCAAGGGCTGGAACATTTTGATAAACAATCCCAGGAACCTGAAAGTTGGCTCTGAGAATGGCAGTGGAAAACATGTCAGATCTCGCCCAGTGAAAGTGATCTCAACCAAAACAGCACTCCAAGTTTCAACCCTCCCTTCTCTTATTCTCTAATTTTCACTGGTGACTCGAGGGGTAGGTGAGAACTGAGAAGGCATTGCTAAAATTAGGGTTGGGGAGAGGAGGGTCTCCTGGCAGCCCTGGTCACATATTTTGGAGCACATCAAAACTGAACAGTTCAGTGCTTTGGTTAAAGGCAACCTTGTTGATACTCCCGTCAGTTTTTTTTCAAAACAGTGGTTCACTTTATTGTCTGGGGTCTGTGAACTAGGCTCGTAGGTAAGGTAACAGTGTTACTTTGATGCAACTACCTTACCTAGGAGCCTAGTTCACTGGACTCTAGACATAATGGTACCCTCTCAAAGCTTCCAATAGAACATTTTCTCAATTCTGATCATTTTATTTATCTTTGTCCATTTCAGCCCCTGACATGAGCTCCATTTACACCCGCCTGCCGCAAAGGTCTGTGGCGGCATCCGAAGCGAGAGATTCTCCGATGTGGCAGCCACAACCGCAACAACCACACTTCTTGTGCAATCTCTGCAACAAGGTCACCACGCACATGAAAAACCATTACCTCAACCACTTTCCTGAACGTCACCAGTGTCCGTATTGTGATGCGGTGATGTCGAGGAAGCATAATCTCAAGAGGCATATCAAGATGGTTCACCTGACACAGTGCTGAGGACCAACGATCGACTGAGGTCACCTGGTGGCTCCTGCTCTGGAACAGTCTCGAACTTTGCTTCCTGAGATTGTCGTGACCTTTGTTTCATTGTAATTGATTGCGTCATGCATTTGCTTTTCGCATTTGTCGCTGCAGGCATGTTTTAATAATTAACGAATGATCTCGTCGTGTAACGCAAATATTTTTCCTTAACCACAAACACATCTCATTTCGTTTGTAGACTTACGGTCATGTGCACACCTGCCTCATTGTGACCAATCTGCAACTGTTGTGCCTGCTCTGCATTAAGTTTCACCCTTCGCAAGAAAGGAAAAGTAACAAAAATGGATAGCATTCTGCATAGAAATCGAATTTTGTCCACAGATCTCTCCACTGAATTGGTTGTTGGATTAGCTCCAGTCGTGGAGGCAATAGTGCACACATTGTGCAGTACTTTCAAAATGGATAGAAAACCTTCGATGGTATTCCCCAATGCAGCCCACCCCCAGGTTCAACTCGATAGTCAATTCAATAGATAGATTTCTGCTGCGAATATTTCATTTCTATGCGCAGCGCATATTCCTTTTCGATTGTTGCATTGAAAGATGCATCCGTCTGTTGAATGATAGCAATTGAGTTGAATCTGAGGATGAGTTTCAATGGGTTATGGCCACTTATTGTTGAAAAAAATTGTCATTTTTTGTCATGCTATCGTATTGTAATGTATCATTTTGACGTTGAATTGTTTTATATCTGATCGGCTTCAAATGCGTGGCTTCATTATAAAAATGTGAATGGGTGCAGATGTATGCGTCATTTTCGTGTGCTCCAAAATCAACAATGTCCGCTACAGTTTAAAATTTTTCACCAGTTCTGAACAGGGTGGTGGCCGCAGTCAACGTCAGTGAACCAACACCTTGATGGAAAAATCTAAATCAGGCTGGCTAAAAGCTGACCTTTCTCATAGGTCAGCATCAACCCTTGTGTGACCTCCTGCACTGCATCATCTAGAAATGCTGAAAAAAACAATGATTGGATTGGATACCCTTTTACTTTTTAAAGAAAAACACCTTCTTGCAAGAAACAAAAAAGGTGCTTCATTTGCTGTGGTGACCGCATCGCCAGTTCAATCATCGACACTCCTTTGCCGAGCTCGATGAATGCTTCAATCCAAATCAATTCCCCTTCCCTCTTCTGAGTTCTGGTGGCTTTTAGCAGGGCTTAAAGTAAAAAGGGCCGGAGCTCCCTTTTCGGAAAAGGTACCAAGCATTCGACAAAAAGGGATCAATCAGGGGCGTCATTCCAGAATTTCACAGGGGACATTTTTCGGGGAAGCTGCGCACAGACCCAGTCGCGGGGTTTGGGTTGGAGCGCCCCTGCGGCGTTCCAAGAGGCAAAGGCCCAGGTGGGTTGTTGTGACATCGCCAAAGAAGCAGGCATGGAATTGACAGATATCTTAAAAATGGGTTTGACACTCGGAAAGGATGGGGGCCAAGTGTGCAAAAATGGGGCCTGTCTCAGCACCAGCAATTCAGAGATGTCGGATGAAAAAGGAGTGCCGGAGCTCAGCTCCGGTGCACTCCGGTACACTTAAAAGCACCGGCTTTTAGAATCAATGGCAACATACGCCGCAAACCATCATGACATCCTGTTGTCATTTCTGGTTTCCTTCCAGTTCATCAGAGAAGAAACTTTGCCAATTTGGTATGCGAGCCCTTCCTTGATGCAGCATTTTTTGAAACGCGGATTATCTTTCTGGATTGCATAATTTTGGCCATGGGAATTTTCAGAGCAGGACACCTACCTGGCTTGAAATTATTCTTTGTTGGCAAACTGTTCAGATGACGACATGTGCTGCAGTATTGATGCCTGGGACTGAATTGTAAAGATCCGGGGGTATGGCCGTACCAAAACTATGACAATTCTTAACATTTTCCTCATCTGGAATGTCAATCTTCTGTTGTTTTTCTCTGGTCTGCTCCAATCTGACACTTTGTTCACAAGAAAATATCTCAAGCAAACAGTGCTCAAAGTGCATGTGCGATCTGGGAGTTCGTGTTGCTGTCCATTCTGAGGGCGTGGGAACACAGCTCCCATACGCCCAGAACCCTTAGCGTTCCCACTTGGAGCTCCGAGGGAACACTATTCTGACACTTTTCGTGCCTTTCTTGGTAGACGTGGTGCCCTTTTTGGGAAACCGGTCCTGTCCTTTATTTTGCGACACTTTTAACACTGGCGACAATATTACCAAAGTCAAAACAAGAGAACGTTAAAAGTAAATCATTTTGTACTGTGCATGTTTATCATTTTTCAGGTGATATGAACCGAGAAGACTACATGTCGGCATACACCACGATCCGAACTGTGCTTCCGAATGGCAAAATTGGTTACGAATATCATTGCAACATCTGCGGGAAGGTTGTCCGTCACAAGAAGAGTCACTATTCCGTTCATTTCCCGCAATCTCACTGCTGTCCAATCGCTGGCTGCGATGGAATTGCGTCGTGCAGATCTGTCTTAGTGAGACACGTACGATTGGTACATGGTGTCGATCCTTTCAAGGAGGGAATTCTGTTGCCAGCAACCAGGAGGCCCAACCTTTAACCTTTTGAAACCGATTGTTACGTCAACGTAACATCCTAAAGGGCAGTCACGTGACGACAGCCCTTAAGGGAGAAAATGTCATTTTTTGGTTTTTCACAGAATTGGGTAGATGAAACGCTCCTCCACATTTGGCAAAAATAAAAAATGCGAAAATCCATCAGCAATGGCCTGAAAAATGCAAATATATGGCGAAAAAATATATGGCGGAAAGATTCATGAGATGGTCCCTGGGATTAGTGGTCCTTGGAATCCAAAATAAGCATTAATTGTTCCCATGATCGCTTCAGGAATGCAACCAGAAGTCATCTGACTGTCAACAAGTCAAAATTGTTTCACCAAAGAGATGTTCATGACCTCTCATTTAGCAGCAATCAATTTTCAAATTCCATCGTCATGAAAATGCATTGTCCCTTCATCTTGCATTAATTTTGATCATCAAATACTCATTTATTCTGCTGCGCCTTCCTCGAGTCCTTCTCTTCTCAACAGATGAAATGCTTTTTTGCCAAACGGCCAGAGCAACCGTGCAGTCAGTTCAAAATGACAGCTGAACAAAACTCCAGGATCGCAGAATCTGTTTGGGAATGAAGAAAATACAGGGAAGGAAAGAGGAATACGAGAGGGGTAACTGTGGGTGTGAACCTCCTTCCCAAGTCCATCATGCCTTGCATACAGTTCACCACCAGTCATGTCGAATCTGCGTTTGAAGAGCGTCCCATTTGTTCATAAAACTCGCAAAGAACAGCGGCAGTTTTTTCCTCAGCGCGCTCTTTCTTTCAAATCGATTTTCCCATCATGTTACGCCAGCGTAACAAAACGGCCTGTATCGGCAAAACGCGTGATGCGTTTCCGATGGCGGTTTGAATTTTGGATACGTTGGGCCTCCCCCCAGCATGTCCGTTGACATCATCTTCCTCACCTCGCGGGTTGCCTCTCAATATTGAAAACAACACACAAACATTTCCCAGAAAAAGAAAACCGAATTTCTTCCGTGCCTGTGAGGCGGATTGCAAGAGGTGTGGGTGACCCCGTATGACGGTTGTTACGTGAGCGTAATAAACAGGGATCAGATGTGCCGAGCACCGGATGCAAACTTCATTCTAATGCAGAAAACCAACCGGCTTTTATATCTACTTGGAGCAAAATTACGTGAGCGTAACAATCGGAACAGCAACTGCCTCCCTGTAAAACTTCGGAGTAAGCAAAAGGTTAAAATTGTGAAACCATAAGGAATTTCACTTCTCTTCTCCTGACAGCAAAAATCTCCTGAATGCACTAGCAAACATAAATGACGGTTGTTGAGATTCCAAAAAAAATGAGGCAAGTGCCGATGGCACACTAGCCATGAGGAGAAGATGCTCGGCTGCATTCCCCATTTCTGCAACTCACCCTCAGGTTCAATTCCACAGAGCCAATTCTCAACAGACGGATGCATCTTTCAATGCAACATTGGAAAATGAATAAGCAGTGCACATAGAAATGAAATTTGCGCAACACATCTTTATCCATTGAATTGGCTATTGAGTTTAACCCGGCGGTGACTTGCAATGGGGAACACGGCCGTTAGGCTTTTCCTGGACTTTTTTTTCGGTGTGTTTGGAAGATCACTTTGGAAGGTGTGTGGCATCTGTACATTCCAATTAACTTTCAAAACCGAGGTCAAATTTGACATCTTTGGAAAACTTTGTTGATCTTACACCTCCAGAAATCTGGTGCTTTAATTTCTACAGCCTGCATACGAAGAAAAAAAGATTAGGAGGCAACACTTAAATGGGAAAAACACGTGTATGAATCCATTAATTCTGCCACTATCTGATGTTTTCAAGCAAGCAAAGCATTTCATGACTGGCTTTTGCAGAAATACAGACTCCAGAAAAAGCACATTTTCTGGAGAGAGTCTTGAAGAGAATGAATTCATGCAACCCCGGTCTTGACAGCTGTGGCCGACAGCTGCCAAACAACACTGCCTTTTTAAACTATCACATTTAATTTGGCACATTTCAGTGATCAAAAATATAATAATATATGTATGAATGACTCATGTCTGTTTCTTTTTTGTCAAATATTGACTGCTATTTTGAATTGTATTGTGAATTTTGTGTTCTTTTTGCACTCACGAGACTATTTCTTCTTCATTGTGCTTCAGATGGCATGGCTAACATTTTGGAGGCATCGTGCTATCCGCTGACGAAGCCAACTACTGGATCAGTGATGCTGACAACGCTGATCAAAAGTAGTTGACTCTGTCAGCGGAGAGCAGGGTGTGTCCGCACCACCAGCCGTGCTCGTCAGCAATCACAATGGAGAATAATTTGTCTGGTGAGAGTGACAGCTCCGTTTCTCCACATTTCCATCTCGTCTATGGAGAATTGTTGTGTTCTATTTGTTTTTATAATTAAATTAAATTGTTGTGTTCTGTTTGTTTCACTTGATGCATTTTAGTGTTTCATGTCTTGGAGCAACATGAAATCTTGGGTGTCCAAAAAGTTCGTGGTGTGACACATGAACTTACCTGAAGCAATACACTTCTTCTATCTTTGCAATGGGAAGCAAGATCTCATTGGATTTAAGATGTCGATCTGTCGGCCAGACCAAGTTGGTCTCCTTCATCAAGAGGTCTTCAAAAATTTATGACAACACCGAAGAAAAAAAATACCACAGCAGAACGCACAGGTTCTTTGAGGTCCTGGCAGAGGTCACTTCAGTGGAACTTTTCGGACACCCTTTCTCCTGGTCATAGTGTGAAGTTGGCAGGACTTAACGAGAAATTAATTGTTGCTGTTTTTTCAAACTGCCCTATGACATTTTCACTTCAGCTTTCGATACAATCCGATTGTCTTCAGAGTGTGTCACTCTTTAGGTCTGGATCTGTCACACAACATCCTTTGGCCAGGTGTTGGGCTGGGGTATAGTGGTGAATGAATTGATGTACTCGTACATGTAAAGAAATTATGATTGTTGAGATTTCAGCAGAAACTTAAAGCTGCAGAAATTAAAGTTCCTCTTTCTTCCACCTCCAAATCTACCACCTCCAAAAAGAGGCCAATTTTGTTCATATCATTACTGGTTGCTATTCATTTTCCATCATCATCACCAATTTGTAGTCTGTACTAGGTTGGGTCTTCGTGGTCAAGCATAGGAAGACATCCCGTGGGTCTTTTTAAAGGGCTCTTGGGACACTGGTGGTTGTGAGGTCAAGTATAAAAAAGGGACGGTTATCTCCCCCTGGTTACCAGATACTTGAGTAGACATAATCATGCTTTTAAATTGCGATTCAGACCTGTCTGTTAGAATGTCGGAAGGTTTTCCTTTATTGCGAGAACAGTTCGAGAGTGGAACTCCCTCCCTGATGCAAAAACATTTGGAAATAAATGATATCCGTTCAACCTTCAGAAAGAGTTGTCTGTATGGCTGACCAGGTGTTTTCATTTTGTTGTTACAGTAGTGTTGATTCCCCCAAGTTACTGGTGTCTTTATTAATTTCATTGCCAACATTTTTATGTGCTTTGTCTATCGAGCCCTCTTTTGTAATTCGCAGCGGACTGTGTTCTGGCAATTTAATTCTCAATAACAATCCCGGCGTAACCAGTTATCAATAGAGTGGTTTCCTTAACAATGATGTTTCTCTTTTTTCTTATTGCAGTGACAGCTCTTTCTTCCGAGGGTTCTACATGGGACCGGAACATCTACACACCAGTTTTCTCAGACACCGGACCGCATCTGATAAGGGGTTTCGTCTGCAAGCTGTGCGATCACCCTGTGTCTGCCACCAACAAGAAGCGTCACTATTTCAGTCACTATCCGTTTCCGTGTCCGATAGAGGGTTGCAACAAGACTTCAGCGAGGATGGAACGATTGAAGAAACATTTGGAAAGTGATCACGGGATTTATGACCAGTGATTTTGAAGGCATGGTGATACATCTGGACTAAAACTATACAATGGGCAGCAGATCCATTTGTTTTTTCATTTCATAACTTCATTTCATTTCAAAACATCCGGGTTGTGATTTGTAGTCCTTCTACAGGGTGTTAAGTAAAGGAGGGGAATAATTGATAGGGAGCGTTCCTGATGGTCAAACGAATCGAAATTAATCAGCGACGAAATGTCATCTGACCCCGATTTCCAAGATATGAGCCAAAAAAACTTCGGTTACATGGCAGCAGTTATTTTGTGGGCTATATCTTGGAAACGTGGGGTCGGAAACATTTCGCTTCTGACTAATTTCGATTCGTATGACCACCAGGAACGCTCCCTATCATTGTACCTTACCTTTTAATTAACACCCTGTATAAGGTCCATAAAATGTCTCCGAAGCTCCCGTAACCACATGTGACTGCTGTTTTGAAATGTCAACGGACAGATGATGAGCTTGACAGGTGATGTGCAAAATGGTGCTGTACATTGGTGCCATAACTCATACTCGTGTTTCTTTTTTGGTCTGAAAAAAGTTGTGTTGAAATTTTTAGCTTTGCCATTGCACCATTGTCTTCTCAGACCCATTTCATAGTGCCGTTTTCTCGGATGCATTTCACACCATGCCGCTTCCTCTTCTTTTTTGCACGCATTGTGTTTTGAGACTCCTTTCTCACAATTGGCCCAGCATAGTGTGATTCAGGCAGTAGGAAGGTGATGTGTTGTACTATTTTTCGTTGCCTGATATCGAAAAATGGCTAAATATGAGGGAACAGATCTCTGGCATAGAATGATGTTTGCGATGGAATCCAATGTAAAGTGGTGACAGAATTGCTTCACTCATACATGTTGCGATTGTTGAGATTTTGGCAAACATATGTCAGAAATTAATTGGGCTCCACAGTAAATCGTCTTTTTAAGTCAGTCACAGGTGATACAGGCTGCAGCTTCTTGGAGCAGCGATCTGTGGTGGTCCAGGCTGTCTCATCAGGGAATAATCTTGTGATAAAATGAACCAATATGTCTCACACACATGCACACTTGTGATTAAAAGAAGATTATTTAAATTTTACACTTGTCAAAATGGTGATTCTTTAAATTTACACAAACGTTGTGGAACTTTTTTGGGAATTTGCAGCCAGAAACATCAATGGATACGAGATCAGATTCATTAGAGCTTCTTCAAGAGTTTTATCTCTGCATTGGAGGAGTTCACCACTTTCAAATGTTACTCACTTGTACTTGTGCGTGTTCAATTGCTTTTCCGTTCCTTCTAAGGGTCGGGGGCCAACAGGATATTTCTGAGGCCTTTCGAGCACGGGCAAATGGAATTCCCAATCTCATACGAACCAGAAATGCATTTCACAAAGGAATGCATTATGCGCCGATTGTGAGATTTAGAAGTCTGTTGCCTTGTGGTTGAAAAAAATGTCCACGGTTGAAAAATGTTGAGATATACGTAGGGCATTCAGAAAGTTCGTAGAAACATACCCTTAAGTTGGGATTATCCGGGCCTAATTTTGCCACGTTAAACCACTGTCTTTTGCTACTGCCCTTGCTGATTTTTGGTTCGTTTTGATTAAAATCAGTGATTTTGTATAACTTGGTGTCCATACCGGTTGGACGACTGGTTTGTGGTTGGAGAAAAATGAGGTCCGGTTGTTATCAGGTATCTTCTCCTGCTTTCTGTATTCTTCAAGGCTAGTTCATGGTGAGTTGCAGGCAGCACCAGGATTGTCTGCCGCTTCGAATTTAACTGTGACCAAATGTTTTCTGAAAGTCAGGAAGGACAGGGTGTCCTGTGAAGATGGCCATTGGAGTTGCAGGCCAAAAACAGTCTGGATTGTCTGGCACATCTTCCGAATCCCTGAATTTGCCAGGAAAATGTTGATTTATCGGGACATGCTAACACTGTGCAGATTTTAAACACAAGTTGAGGTTCTGAAGTCAGGTCCAAATGCCAGGAAATAATCGAAAAAAGAATCACCTTCCACCAAGACAACACAAATGCATGTTGGTCAACTGGTCAAGTGGCTGCTAATCATAACCGAAGATTTGAATTGTTGAACCACCCTGCCTATTCCCTGCGCCCGGCCCCAAGCAAAATGCATTTGTTCCCAAAACTGAAAAAATTCCCTCGTTTGCAAAAAATTTGGAACAATGAAAAAATGTGTTGGTGACAGACAAGGACTGACTGGAGAGCAATCAGTTTTCTTGTTCCAGGAAGGAATATCGAAATGGGAGAAGTGAGCCATCATGTGCATTGCAATTCAGAGAGAATATGCGAAGAAAGCACAAGTTCATATGGCTTGCATTGCAAGCCTGCATGTGGGTTTCTACGAACTTTTTGAAAACCCCACGTACGTAGGTAGATTTTAAAAGTTAGTCCCGTGACGTTTGACAGTCAAGGATGTAGCGATCTCAAAACAGCACGTCACAAATTGTGTCACAGTACTTCAAGAGCATCACATGAGTGACCCGTTCGTGCATTCCCCAGTCCACTTTTGCATCCCTCTTCCACTTTTGCATCTGCTTTCCACTTCTACATTCCTCTTCCGCATTTGCACACTTCCACCAATTTTGCACCGTCATCCACTTTTGCATCCACTTTCTACTTCTGCACCCCTCTTCCCTTTTCCAACTCTCTTCCACTTTCGCACCATCTTCCGCTTTCATACCCCTGTTCCACTTTTGCAAAATTTGTGGGAAAACCAGTGGTGTAATCGTAAAACTTTGCTAAACCATACGCTACCCATACGCCCGATGGGTATAAATTTAGCTATTCCATAAGCCCAATGTAAAAGTATTGGTCTATTTTCTTTTCAGGCCATACTGTGCCTGCTGGAGATTTTCCTGGACCATACGCCGTATGGGACCGTAAGGCCTCCATTACACCACTGGGGAAAACTGTTGTTTCATCAGGGTAATCAAGGGTGATTGTCAGTGTCAGGCATTGTTTTTTTTTTTTTTTTTTTGGTAAATATGCCACACGGTATGAATCCCTGCTCATCCTGACACTGCCTTACTTTGCGAAGGGTGCCATCAGCACTGAAGTAATTCTTGCGCAAACTTTTCTCATGTGCTTGTGGGGATGTGGATTATTTCGTGGGAAGAGGGATGGGATGGATTTTTTTCTTCTTCACTTTTTCGGGGAGGGTGAGATTAAATTTTTATCTCTTTTGTCCATTTTTGTGGGAGGAGTTAAATGTTATTCATTCCACATTTGGGGTGAGGATGGCTGATGGGACCCTGTCATTTTGTACACTTACTTTTTTATCTTTCAGTTTTTCCTGTAGTGGAATGCCATCTGAATTTTTCAGAAAGCCAAAATGTTAGTTTGGTCCCGTCACAGTGCTACAAGGAAATGCACAAAAAGCTACAATGAGAAACAAACTGCAAATGTTTACAACCCTTAAAACAACTACCACATTTGACATTACGGTTTCAAACATTCTCAAAAATGACAATGTCACATAGTCATCAATAGTTGGTCTTGTGACGTTTTGGTTTTTGTGACATTTTACCTTCCGAAATGCCCTAATCCTTTCCGTCTTGTGCTTATTTTCCTTCAGTGATAACCTTCCGGGATGAAACTGCCCCCAGCCCAGCACAGGTGCTAATCAAACGCAGAGATGACATGCCAGGAGAGGGTGCCTCCTACGATTGTCTGATCTGTCACAAGGTGGTTCGTCATCGCACCTATCACTACCTGGTCCACTATCCGGTCACTTACGTCTGTCCGGTCAGGGAGTGTGGTCATCGATTCAGGAGGATGACGGACGCAAACGGGCACATGCTGAGAGTACACGGACTGAGGAATTCACGCCGATACCTTTCTGATCTTGCAGCTACGTGATGACAAAGTGGATTGAATTTTGGTTCATACTGTAGTGTACATAATCGATGCAAAAATGCATTTCCGGCATCATTTGTCGCCGTATTTGTGCCTTTCTTTGCATGTTGCGTGCTGTACCAGGGAGCCGAGCTTGTTCAGATTACTTAAATGTGTGTCATTGCTCAAGGCTTCGAACTCTGGTGGATTCACACATGTGTGATTCACCTGTAATTGTGTTCTTCTGGTGTTTTGATCCTGTTTTGTCAAAATATGGAACAGAATAAACCTCTTTGGAACATTGTTGTTGAACTTGAACATTGGAACATGTTTGCCGCTGGAGTTAACAGAGCGGCAAGACCTTTTTGCCTCAAAGGAGGCGCCAAATCCTTCGAGGCTGCTTTTGTGCACAATTTTATTTTTTTTTCTTTTAATTTCGAACCTCTTTTGATCTTTCTTGCACATCTTCCTTGTCTGCTTCTCATGCCATTGAAGACCATCTGACTGAAGTTCGAATCTCGGAGTTGGTCAGAAAGATCCAAACTTGACCAGTACACTTCAGAAATATCCAGTCGCAGTCTTGAGAGAAATCTGAGAGAAGTATCCCCACTGCCATTCGACTTTGTCACTCCCATCTTTCTAAGAACATGACTCTTATCAATGGACATTTGAAGTCATTTCTGATACCTGCTTATTTGAAGTCATTTGTGATGACCTGCTTATTTGAAGTCATTTGTGATGATCTGCTTATTTGAAGTTACTTCTGATGACCTGCTTATTTGAAGTCATTTCTGATGACCTGTTATTTGAAGTTACTTCTGATGACCTGCTTATTTGCAGTCATTTCTGAAGACCTCCTCATTTGAAGTGATTTCTGATGACCTGCTTATTTGAAGTCATTTGTGATGATATGCTTATTTGACGTTACTTCTGATGACCTGCTTATGTGAAGTCATTTCTGATGACCTGCTTATTTGAAGTCATTTCTGATGACCTGCTTATGTGAAGTTATTTGTGATGACCTACTTATTTGAAGTTATTTCTGATGACCTGCTCATTTGAAGTCATTTCTGATGACCTGCTTGTTTGAAGTCATTTGTGATGTGATGACCTGCTTATTTACGAGTAAAGTCATTCATGATGACCTACTTAAAGTTATTTCTGATGACCTGCTTATTTGCAGTCATTTCTGATGACCTGCTCATTTGAAGTAATTTCTGATGACCTGCTTATTTGAAGTCATTTGTGATGACCTTCTTATTTGAAGTTATTTCTGTTGACCTGCTTATTTTTCTCTCCAGTTGGTCTGCGTGGTGAAATCCAGGGATATTGCCTCTCTCCATAATGGATGGCCAAGAACCCATTATTGCTGACCAATGCATGGTCAAGTATGTGGGCTATCAGACACCAGTCATTTGTAAGGAAATTCTCTGTTTTAGCCAGTTTTCAAGGTTGAATCTGTTTCCACCGCCACCGTAGGCAATCCGAATTTGTTGCAGGGCTGAGGAGGTCTCACTCAACAGTCGCCACAACTGCTTCTTGTTGGCCCCTTCTGAGGAGACAAGCTGATTTTCTCGGCACTGGGTTATGTTTCAATCCATCTTCAAATATCATGTCCATCAAAAGGGATTTTATATTGGCAATCATGGAGTCGCCTGCGATTGGGCGATCTTCAAGGAAAGAGCGCGATTGAGTTGCACTGGCATGGATGCGCTGCTGGAAAGGGCTGGCTTTTCATCAAAACGAAAAGGTTTGAGGGACCGGCGTGCTTTTCGCACACGGGCAATGTGAATCTGATCGCCAGTGGCAGACAAATGACGAAATACACCCACAATGACACACATCTCATTGTTGGATAACCAAACAACATGAAGATGTTTTGTAACTTGTTCCATCCATGGTACAAGTGATTTTTTATTGCAGATCTAGGAGATAAGACAAAAGGCAGACATTTCCAGCTCTGTCGCTGAACAGAACATCCCTCGGGTCACTCTGCACCATGGCCTCATTATTCCACTTCATCATTTTCCGTGATTTAAAGCAGTGGACGGCATGTCTGATGAATAAAAGAATAGCGATGACAACCACGACAATGAATCATAACATACACAAAGCGTTTTTGGATTGATCCACTCGGGTGATGCTCTGTTTTCTTTTGGTTGACAACAGAGCGGATCTCTCCGAAAACGGATCAAATTAGTTTCTGAGTGTTTTAATTCATTGACGTGATTGTTTAACCCATTCTTTTGTTTCCTCTTTTTTCTGAACAGCGTGTTGCTTGGCTTTGCAGACCAACACCTTTTTGCTGGTCGTATTTCCATTTAAATTAGAATTAATTTAAATTTTTATTCAATTGAGTAAAACACGTAATTCAAAGGCATTTTGCTTCACTCAACAGCCCCATTTCTATGTCCTTTTTATTGCAGGGGAAGTTGACATCACTGGTGGTGCTAAATGGGACAAAAACCTTTACTCGCGTGTCTTCTCGGATTCTGGTGATCATCACCTGACAAGGAACTACGTCTGCAAGCTGTGTGGTCAGACTGTCACGACAAACAACAAGAAGCGTCACTATTTCATCCACTATCGACTGCAGTGTCCAGTTGACGGCTGCAACAAAACCTATTCGAGACAGGAACGGCTTACCTGCCATTTGAAATGTGATCACTGACATGGTGACCAGTGATCACTGCGAACTCATCACAGACAAAGTGAGCAGCTGTCACCTCTGATCGCTACCAAAGAACTCACTGGCTGACAATCCCCATCAATGTGAACATTTCTTTTTTTTATGGTAGTGTAGTTGGTGATCTTTCAGGGGACCGGAAGGATGTGCGAGTTTCCAGAAAGGGAAGGCGACAAAGCGAACACAGTTCGAACATGACTGAGAGCTTCGACACAAGCAAATTGAACATTGAGAAGGAAAGGATGACATTAAAATTGTTAAAATTGTTTTTTTTTACTCGTGCCGTCTCGTCAATTGCCTCAAAATCTGCTGTCCTGCACAAGGATGGCCGACAGACAAACCAATTTCAATTGCCGCAGGTTGGAAGTTTGATGTTCTGATATCCCCGATCCCCAAAACGTTGGGAAGAGTAGCTAAATTCGAGGGAATTGTTTAGGAAGCATACGAGTGCAAAAAGAGTTTTGCTGTGAGAGTCAGTGCCCAAGTTGATCAAGGTCAGAGGTCAAGGTATGCGATCTTAGGTTTTACAACCGTTTGTTGGATTAGGTTGCTTTGCTGGTAAGCTGTTCAATCAGTGGCGGCGATCACTCCTCGACTTTGGGGGGGGCAAAATGCAGAGGGGCCCTCTCATGTGGGGGCCCTTTTATCCGGGCGCAGCCCGGACGGGGGGTCTGGGGGGCGGAGCCCCCCAGTAATCGGGGTCTGGTGCAGAGCCCCAGCGGGGTTCCAAGGGGCAGAGCCCCTGGCGGGGGGTCTGGGGGGCGGAGCCACCCAGAAGCTGCAGAAATTTTTAAATTCTAGGGTTCATTTTGGGGCCAAAATAGGTGTTACTGTTCCAGGGGCCAAATTTCCCGCCAACAGCGCGTATTTTTGGGCCCAGCGGGGGTCGGAACAGGGGCCCTTGACCCCCGCTGTTTTCGATTATTGAAATTTTGGGGGGGGGGGCATGCCCCCCCCTTCCCCCTGTGATCGCCACCCCTGTGTTCAATGGGTGACTGTAGGTGTCGTTTTTACATTTTTTGCCCTCTTGTCATCTCAATTTTATATTCTTTGATCTGGGGATTGGTGTTTTAAGCTTTTCTTGCTCTACAACGCAGTTGTTGAATTAAATCAATATAGCTCAATTTAAAATCGGAATTTAAAAAGGAAAGAAGACGCTTTCCAGCGTCTTCTTTCCTTTCATTTCTTACTCTGTTAATCTATTTGTTTTTATTACAACTCTGTTTTCATTGCAATATGTTTCTGCCCAACCCCTCCTCTTCTACGGGAAAAGGTTGTTGCCATGTACACGAGCAAATGCAAATGGTTGCTAGTTTGACGGAATACCCACTTGTTTGTGCCTTTCGTTCAACCCAGCGCACATTTTTTTGTGAAGTTACATCTGCCAATGCAAACAGTGACTGCTTTAGTGTCCCATATGGCATGCTTCGATGCATGTAAACAAATCTGGGTGCTTCTTGATGACAGCAGAACGTATTCGTAATTTCGGGAGACATGTCCTGACCTAGTGCCACCTTACCAAGAAATTACCATTTGCTCTCCCCATTTGGTATGTGCTTAAGGCTCTCTCTCTGGTGGGAAATTTGAACACGAATATTGCACCCAAAATGAACCCCAAAGTTCAAAACGTTTTCACCTTCTGGGGTGGATATGTTCAACCTCTCCAAGCAAGAGCTCTGCTCCTTTCGCCCCTTGGAGCCCAGTGGGGCTCTGGGCTCCAACTACTGGGAGGCTCTGTCCCCATATCCCATAACTGGGCCGGTGCCTATCTCCTTCCCTGAAGAATGCCTTCCCTACGAAAACCTGAAATGGCACCCCCTGAATAAGTGGTCTCATAATAGTAGAACCAAGGTCAATGATATGTGTCAAGCGGCATACATGCTACTTTGTTGTTTTTTTTACAGCGCCCCATTTATTATGGTGGGCTATGGCAGTTACGGAAGGTAGATTTTGCCCTAGCAAATTGCTGATGCTTTTTTGAGAAATCCGTCAGGTAAGTTTGACTATTTGCTCTCGAATTTGATGGAATCTGGCCCACATTGCGAGACCGACCATTGTGGTCCTGTCCCGTCGTCAGAGCTGACCAACAAAAAGGGTGTTTTTATTAGTCAGGCAAACTGCCAGGGTCGTTTTGTGACCATGACCCAAGCATGACCTCTGTTGATGTTCAGATGATCTCTCTGAGGCTGTCGGCTTCAAGGTCACGTTGAATGAGGTCGTAACTTTCTGGTCAGTGCAGATGGTTAGAACCACCGACGGTCTGTGCTCCGTTGTTCTCAATCTGCCTTGAAATGGGCTGAAGAATGTGGAAATAGATTTTGTCCTTTTCACTTGTTTTTCTACGTGCTATTTTTCCTTTTTATCTTTCCATTTTGGTGTACCAGGTCTTTACTCCTCTTCGGGTGCCATCCGGGGATGCAGGGACTGGGACAGAGATATCTACAAGGCCGTCTGTTCGGAGCCGGACTCCACGGTGAGGTATGTCTGCAAGCTGTGCGGTCAGGTGGTTCCGACCAAGTTCAAAATGAGGCATTACTACGTCCACTATCCGACACGGTTCAAGTGCCCGTTTCACAACTGCGGGAAGACCTACTCGAGGTCGGACACGCTTAACGCCCACATGCGGCTCCAGCACATGTTCTACGGCACGGATCACATCTGACAATGGCCAGTTTGAAGCACTTCACGGGAAGTCTTTTGGTCGTACTCCCCACTGTCGTTCACACTAAGGTTCAACGCGATAGCCAATTCAGTGGAGAGATTTGTGTTGCAGAATTTGATTTCTATGCAAAAGGCTTTTTCCCTTCTCATTGTTACGACCGATGCATCCTTCTGCTGCATTGGCTATTGAGCACCACTCAGGATCAGGCAAGGTGTGTGCTGTCAAAACCACCAGGTGTATAGCGGTGGCGGAATTAATGTACTCATACATGTAAAAAATTGCTACCGTTCAGATTTTGGTAAAAATTCTCTGCTGCAGAAATTAAAGATCCTCTTTTGTAACCGAGGTCAAAATCTGACACCTCTGGAACGCTTTGTTGAAATCTGGCGCTTGAATTTCTACCGCCTGCATAAGAATAAAACGAAAGAAAAAAACTTTCGCAGGCAACAGTCAAATGGGAAAAACATGTGTGGGTACATTAATTCCGCCACCACTATACAGTGTAGAATGAACATAGAGTGTAAAATAAACAGGACTACTTAACACCATGATGCTTTCAGGTTTCATGGCACGTAATGTGGGCCCATGAAAATTCCTATCCGGATTGCTGTTTCGTTTTTCTAGGGTGCCTGCTGACCTGGCAAACCTGGAATTGTCAGGGAATTTTTGAAAATTTCTCTTTCTCAAGCAAATAGTCGTAAAGTCTCTCTAACTTTAGAACAGGACTTGACTGGATTTCTTCATCTTCTTTTCTTCTTTGTATTGTTATGCAAGGTTAGGCCACACTTGGGGCATACTCGTATCAAACAAAGCCAAGTTGTAGGCCTTGTTTTCCAGGTTTTTTTTTTTTTTTTTGAAAATATTTAATCTGGCCATAAAAATATGCTAAGAGATGGAGGGCAATAATTAGTCATAAAATGTCTGGAATTTTTGGAATTTCCTTCTGGAAAACCTGGAAGATGTATACCCACATGATCTACAGTCTTTAAATAGTGGAATCGGGAACAAATGGACAAGCAAAAAGACAATTTCCTGTCTTGAGGTTACTAAACACTTTTTTCAAAGTCGGTCTGTAAACTACCTACTTCATGAAAATTGGAGGTGAACGAAATATTTTTCTTGTTAAATCTGTGCAGAGTGTGTTGATTTCCTATGGTGTTACATGATGCATGAAAAGCATTTTTATTCTCAAGTTGGTCCTTTGTTAGCTCAGAATTGCCAAACCATTCACCAACAAACTAACTACAGGCATTTAATCGCATATTTTACATGCTAACTTAATCTCAACACCTATCGAACAAATGGAATAAAATGATTTTTTTCTGTTTCAAAAATGGTTTTTATTTTGGATGGTTATTTTAAATAGTTTTGATTTTGACTGAAAGCGAGGCCTATTTGGACTTCGAGACACGACAGTGGAAGTTAAGTGTAGCTCCAACATTTTTAAAGTGTTTCCCACCTTTTTTTCAGTGAAGAAGTGTGGCCCCAATAAGTGTGTCTTCAACCTTTATGAAGTACAGCTCCAACGTTTTTGAGTGTGTCTCCAAATTCCCACTGGTCTGGGGGCCTGGTCATACAGTGGTATGGTAAGAGAGGATTTTGTTTTCATAAGAAGCACAAATTGTTCTGTGTCGTTCAGGGAGGTCATTCCAGTCTGGGATTGTGCTTTCACAAAAGACAAGGCACACGTCATCCAGTTGGGAAGGCTTTCAATGTCGTCAACACGCAACCCAAGCTCCAGAAGAATTTGGGTTGTATTGTTACTACTAGAGTTGTGCAAATGATTGACCATGTGTGTGAAGATCGAGCGTTGGAATAATTTCTTTTAACCACGACATCTGTCCATCTGACCAAAAAATGCAAGTGAACAAATGCATAGATAAGATGTTTTCTCTGCCGAATTTCTACATTGGTTTGCCATGAACTCAGCAGAGCTTTGCAAATATTTGCTAGGTTGAAGAATATGCAGTCTGAAAATGTCGCAAATTTGAAACATTGACGGTGAAGAGAAGGGCACAGTGGAAAGCCACTTCGGTGTGAATTTCGCCGAATATTACAAAGTTTTCTTGACGCTCATACAATGGCAGCCCCCGTCATACAATGCGACCTCATTTGAAAAATCGAGCTTTTCGCACTGAACTTTCCGCCGAAGTCGTTTTCCACCGGACCCTTCTCTCCACCGTGAGAATAGATTGTGATTTTACCAGGTCAGGTGCCAATACAAGATCTGGTCAGAGTTTCGACTTTGTTTTTGGGAAACTTGTCTGAAGTTGCAGGTTATGCTTCACAAGCTGTTGCTTGGTCTTCCTGGCCAGGGTACAATTGTTTCCCATCAGGTCTACCAATTTGAGCGGGAAGGCCACTGAGGATCAGTGGCGTGCGGTCAGGGCAGGCAAGGCAGGCGCTGCCTGCCCAAGAAAAATCCCATGAATTGTGCATTTATTGTTTTCCACAAACATTTGCAAGTGCAAAACGTCAACGTGACCACAGAAGTCCACGTGAGCCTCATTCGAGAAAGGCACACTGTGATTTGCCTGCTGCTGGGCGCTGGTGGTATCTACTGAACGATGTCTTGACTGGGAGGGAACTCCCTTCTTTACCGTTGCCAACAACCACAGAAGTTGCCCTACCCACCCTCTTTCTCGCTGGTCTTCCAGAATCCAGACGCAAGCCAATCCTCTGCTCCGCTGGCGCATGTGATTCAGAAGAGGCACCGAATATTTTTGCCTCTTTGAGGGACCAGCGGGGATGCGATGAAGCCCACGCCGCTCCATCCCGCCGGGTGAATCAACCCACCGCAAGTGCAGCAGTTCATATTGCTGAGGAGGCACTTTCAAATCTGCCTCCGGCTCTCTGCCGAGTCAATGTTCATGTTGCACTGTTGTCGTTGTTGCTCGCTGATCACAGGCATCTGCTCTGATGGAAATGAATGCAGGCTGAGCCTGCGATGAATGCAAACCTCGCTTCGCCAAAGGCATGTTGTTTGCTGCACCTTTTGAATGTCAATTGCGCCCCAATGTTGATTCAGGGGGAATGGGAAACGAAAAGGGAAACATTGGATTTGGCTTGTGCGAAGTTTCGGAGTTTGATTTGGAATCAATGTATGAGCAAATTCCAGTCAGGAGTTATTCGGATAATTTTCTGATTATTCTGCGGTCCGCTGATGCCTTTATTTTCCAGTGGAACATTGTCAATGCTTGAAAACCATCAATTTTATCCGATAAGCATGAAATTGGCTTGAACTTTCTGCCTCCTTCTGGGCTTTTCTTGCCGTGCAATATCCTTTTGAAATTGAAACAAATCCATCGCATTATCCTTTTCCTTTCAGCTCAGTTTTGATCACTGAAACATGTTGTCCACAGTGTACGCTATTCAACTGATGCATGCAGTTGTGAAAAAATGCTCAGTTTTTCAAAAAATGAACAATCTGAGCACAATTTGAGGCTCCACTTTTTCAAAATTTCTTCCCTTCATGCGTGGAGAGTTAGTACAACCGCCTCAGTATGCCCAACTACCCATAGACAAGAGTGACACCGCTTTGAGCGCCACACTTTTCAGCACTTCGGAACAGTTGCCTCACCCCGGCCTGCCTGAACCCCTCCCCTCCCCGCGTGTCCCCGCACGCCTTCGATCTTCGGGAACAGTGCGCTTGACAAGTGCCTGCCTGCATCTGGCACCCACCGCACGCCACTGCTGAGGATTGATTGGAGGAGAGCGGCTCGTGTGTGCGCTTCCCTTATGGGGTGTTGGAAAGATTAACAGCAGGCAGGGTTCCTCCAACGAGCAGATCTCCTTGGAAGGGATCCGACAGCCGACGGACAAAGTTTGCCAGAAGACGAGAGAAATTATGCTATTTTGGGGTTCATTTTGGGTGAAAAATTGGGTTCCCCAAAAAATTGTGACAAATCAATATTTTTCCCCGTGAGGGGGTTGGTGCCACCCCTGATCTGCCAATGAGGACGGGTGAAACACCAAATTCGACAAAAACTATTGGCCTCCATAGTTCATTGCAAGCTTTTCAAGTTGCCAATGAAGAACACCATTCCTTTGTATAATTGGTCTCTTTTTATTGGACTTTACACTTACTCGTAGATAACTTATTTTGTACACATTACAAACGGCCGATTTAACCTTAGTTTTGAAATTTGGAACAGTTCAAACAGGTGGGGCCAAGCCAACACAACCTTCTGGAATTGGCATGTCTCACGTTGATTTGTGATGCATCATTGGGTCAGGAAGCGCCCAGGCTGCCAGGTGGACCAAGCTGGTGTGACAAGACAAGCTGATGCAGGGATGGGCCCACACAACACATGGTCCCTTCGATAATTCGAGTAAAGATTCTTGCTTGGACACACGAACAAGAAGTCTACATTTTCCACGTCTTTTGCTATTTGACCTAAACCTCATGGACCAACAATCTCTGCCGCTATGAGGTCACCAAAGTACCACTTTTTGTACAGCCGTGATTTTTTGGTTGTGGTTTGGCTGGCCATGAACGATCGACAAAGCCATACCTCCACATTTAGCTGGTCAGACCGTCCCGTGTTCCATTCAGCAGCAATTTCGATGACGTCTGTAGTCGACGGAAGCTGCTCTTCTTCACTTTTATCCTTGTCCTCTGAGCTTGCTTTGGTCACTTCTGCTTTAGGATTGCCTGCAGTGGAACAATCTCTTTCAGTGCCTCGCTGTTGTCCAGGTCGTTTGGACAGAAGACGTCCGTATTCTCCCTGCAAGCAAAGTTAAGAAAATCCAGAAAATACCACATCACAAATGAGTTGTACCTACCTTCAATGGGCTCAAAGGAAGATCCATTCTGGACGGTAGAACTTAACTTTCCAATTGGTATCAGCCAACTTTCGGGTGACTACCTTCCGGAACGTGATTTGCGGTCTCTTTTCGTTATTTATCAATAAAAAAAAACTAACCAAACCTGACATAACCCCCAACCCTCACTAACTCGACCGTATTCCCAAAGCCACTAACCTTGACTCAAACATTTCTGCTGGAAATTTTTATTTCCAAAAACAACAATATTCCTTTTCCATCACTGAGAACGATGCATCTGAAAGTCGAATTGGCTATTTTTTAAGCTTGCCTGTTGTTGTCAACCAACTGGTTGGTGTCCGCCTGTTGCTCTTGTCATTGACATGCTTCCACACAGGGTGAATGAGGGCAATCAGTGCTTTAATAGAGAGACAAAGTAGTCGAGAGGTTTATTCTATTGGAAGAATTCCATTCAGAAACATTCGTTGGTGGTAGTTGAATTCATATTTGGTTACGCATTCACACACCAACCCGTTACACAATTATGAACTGCTCAAGAATTACGAGTAATCTGGTTGGCGATTGCTGTGGGTGCTGAATTTCGCCCAGTTTTGCCGACATGGGTCAGGTTTGATCCTGTATTGGAGTCAGATATACTCCCAGATTAAGAACACGGTTAGTCGCAATTTGTTTGATGGTGATGTTTTGATCCTGGTTGGTAGAATTGAGCATTTGGCATAATTCTGGACTGTTCCATTTTTTATTTATCATAAAAAGAGAATCAACCAACCTTCTGCTGTGATTGTTGTTCCAACTGAGTGATTTTGTCCTGTCGAGGACCTTCAGGCGATTGCTGGCAACGTTCGGGGTCATCGGTTGACCTGTACTAAGAGCAGTCTCCTTTGTTCTCAGGGAGACCTTGTTCAAAGGAGTCTTGAACCTTGAAACAGCTGCTGGAACGAGAGAAAACCAAATTGTGACTTGCAATGTAAACGGATATAGCATCCGACAGGTCTTAACTTTATCTTAAACTTGACAGTGTCTTACACTGGAGCGCTTGGGAGCAGACACAAGTGTTTTGCACTGACAACCCACGTGTCAAGAAACGGTTGATGTCTTGCATAGACTGGAACCCTAAAAAAACTTTATTGCCTTGTATTGGAATTGGGAACAAATCTCCCAACGACTTTCCACTGGGTGTACGGGATCAGATAACTCGGATTCGAATCGGAGACCTTTCCGTCCTCAGTCGGGTTATCCGTCGGTAAGTGTTATGAATTTAAGTGTTGCCTTCCCTGTCACCAATGACTGCAATTTCCTCTTGATTTCCGTGCTTTTGCATGATGACTACTTTACCCTTTTGGGTCCTTCAAACCATCTTTTCGTTTGATCTCAACCGTGAACTGTGGGACAAAAAGAACTCACCTTTTCCTGTGACTCGTTTCGTCGAGTGCATTGCACTTGATCATAACCTGATAATCAGTACCTTGCACTTGAAGTTAGAACTCACCTTTTCTTATGACTCGTTTCCTCTTGATTTTCTTGCATAAGAACTCACCTTTTCCAAAGACTCATTTCATCTTGAGTGTGTTGCACTTGAGAATTCAGCTTTTCCCATGACTCGTTTCCCCTTTAGTGCCTTGCACTTGCAAGAGCATATTGCTCTTTGCGGACACCCTGCCCTGTTTGTTTTTATAATAAAATATAAATTAGGGATACGGTGTGAGATTGCAGGCAACTCCTCGCTGTCGCCCGGCACTTTGCCGGCGGCATATAAAATTGCCTTGTTTTTTAGCGATTTGCGTCACATTTTTTCCTTTTTTCCGTATATGAGGTAGCCTGTGTTTGGGCCCTGTGTGGCCAAGGCAGTGACCCTCGCATAAAGAAGCTCGTTAAAATATGATCGTTGCTTGCCAGTCAAGGCAGCCGAGCAATGAGCATAGGAGAGGCTTCTGTGGAGGCCGGGTATGTTGGCTCTTGATGCCCGGGTGAAGCCTGTGCGGGACCGGGATTTTAAAACTGCCCCAAAGGGGACAGGTTAAAAACTGCCGAGAAGGCAGGTTTAAAACCGGCACAGCCGGAAAAAACCAAGCAGGGCTTGGGTGTAAAACCGGCACCTGAACGCGGGATATAAACCGAGCCAAGGTCTGCTTGCCTGCTGCCGATGCGGAGCCCCTCCTTTTCAAAAAAACCCAATGCTCTGGCCCACCGCCATGTGAACGCTAGCTGGAGTGGCGGTATATAAATAATAATGGTGCTGTTGACCACGCCAAGGGCAGTCCGAAGCCGCCAAGCGCCTAACGGCGTAAGTGGGACGGGCAGTCACCATTCAAACTTTTTAAGGGGCATTTTGTTCCCCATATCTTAACACTTGAGAATAAGAACTCACCTTTTCCTATGACTCGTTTCCTCTGGATTTTCTTACACTTGAGCAGAACTCACCTTTTCTTTGACTCATTTCTTCTTGAGTGCCTTGCACTTGAGCGTTGGAACTCACATTTTCCCATGACTCGTTTCCTCTTGATTTTCTTGCACTTGAGCAGAACTCACTTTTTCTCATATCTCATTTCTTCTAGCGTCCCTTGCACTTGAGTGTGGGAACATATCTTTTTCCCAAGATTCGATTCCCATTATTGATTTTCATGCACTTGAGCATAATAACTGACCTTTTCCCATGATTTGCTTCTTCTTGAGTGTCTTCCACTTGAGTGTAAGAACTCTCCGTTTCCTTAATTGTTTCCTCCGTGTCTTTCACTTGATCATAAGAACTTACCTTTTCCAATGACTCGTTTCCCATGAGTGTCTTGTACTTGAGCAAAAGAACTCACCTTTTCCAATGACTCATTTCCTCCGTGTCTTTCACTTGATCATAGGAACTCACCTTTTCCAATGACTCGTTTCCTCTTGAGTGTCTTGTACTTGATCATAAGAACTCACCTTTTCCAATGACTCGTTTCCTCTTGAGTGTCTTGTACTTGATCATAAGAACTCACCTTTTCCAATGACTCGTTTCCTCCGTGTCTTTCACTTGATCATAGGAACTCACCTTTTCCAATGACTCGTTTCCTCCGTGTCTTTCACTTGATCATAGGAACTCACCTTTTCCAATGACTCGTTTCCTCCGTGTCTTTCACTTGATCATAGGAACTCACCTTTTCCAATGACTCGTTTCCTCCGTGTCTTTCACTTGATCATAAGAACTCACCTTTTCCAATGACTCGTTTCCTCTTGAGCGTCCTTGTACTTGATCATAAGAACTCACCTTTTCCAATGACTCGTTTCCTCCATGTCTTGTACTTGAGCAAAAGAACTCACCTTTTCCAATGACTCATTTCCTCCGTGTCTTTCACTTGATCATAAGAACTCACCTTTTCCAATGACTCGTTTCCTCCATGTCTTTCACTTGATCATAGGAACTCACCTTTTCCAATGACTCGTTTCCTCTTGAGTGTCTTGTACTTGATCATCAGAACTCACCTTTTCCAATGACTCGTTTCCTCCATGTCTTGTACTTGAGCAAAAGAACTCACCTTTTCCAATGACTCATTTCCTCCGTGTCTTTCACTTGATCATAAGAACTCACCTTTTCCAATGACTCGTTTCCTCCGTGTCTTTCACTTGATCATAGGAACTCACCTTTTCCAATGACTCGTTTCCTCCGTGTCTTTCACTTGATCATAAGAACTCACCTTTTCCAATGACTCGTTTCCTCTTGAGTGTCTTGTACTTGATCATAAGAACTCACCTTTTCCAATGACTCGTTTCCTCCATGTCTTTCACTTGATCATAGGAACTCACCTTTTCCAATGACTCGTTCCTCCTGTCTTTCACTTGATCATAGGAACTCACCTTTTCCAA
>JASGXE010000691.1:0-35924 GCA_030068105.1 Sinentomon sp. SZTP_YWyxl
CCCCTCATGAGCAATGTATATGTCTTACAAGGGCTTTGCAATTAAAATATGAACCTTTCCGCGCATGAACCTTTCCGGTCGTGCTGTCATGGAAACCAACAGGAATTTCACGAGAAAACGACATGTCATAAAATGCCGTCAAACGAAAGATGCCGCTGTTAAAAAACCAATAATGTCCCGAATCAACGGCAAAGGTGGAGATGGCCGATGCGGCCAATCACAAAGAGAATCGGAAAGAGAGCCAATCTGAATTCATTGACAACAAGAAAAAATGCAAATTCGATAAATTCGAGATGGAATCGTTTTTCTTTGTCTTTTACCGCCTAACGATGATTGACAGCCGGCGTTGGGTGTTTTTCCAATAAATATCCTTTGTGGTCCATGCATTTGAGAAAATGTGGTGTCGAATTTGTTGTCAAATTTAGCGAAATTGGATCTAAACTGGACCGCACAGTATTTCGATAAATTCAGCCAGCTTCATCAATCAGCCAGAGCAAATCTCCCTTGATCTCACAAAAGCCAGCCAGGAATTTTCCACCAACGTGCATCTGTAAAGCAATTCCTCTGAGAGTAGGACACATACGCATATTACCCTTTTTGGGGATTTCACGATGTAAACTTTTATGCGACCTGTGAATTTCACGTTTCAAGAGAGCGACAACTTTTTCGCCCTTTCTGAGAGGATTTAGGAGTGCCTTTGGAGCCTAAATCCTTTACCCTAAATCCTGTGATAAAGCTGACATGGCCAGTGGCCATCGATTCGCCAAAATTGATAAATCTCAAGTTTTATAAAATACATTGATTTTCGTTGAGACGTGCACATGGCTTCCCCATATCACCTAAAAACATGCTTATCAGTCAAATTTGGAGATTGGTTGATTGTGCACATTGAGGAAAAATGTTAGAGAAAAAATGTTAAAGGGACAGTCGTCTCTCTACTCCGCCATCCCTTTAAATATGGCACCCATATATCTCGCTAATTTGCCGCCAGTTTAATCCGGTTACTGTGCTTCAAAAGTCACAAGTGAAGGAATCACCAAATTATTCTACGAAGGAAATTGCCATAGTAATTGCAATGTCAATTTGCATCCAGAGTATTTAGTAGCGTGGTCAGGTCGACTCCACAGTCCACTGATTACTTGGTGGCCTTTATGGCATTCACCACTCGGAAGGGAAGGATGGAAGCCAAAGCGTTTTACCATCAGCAATGAAGAATCAACACTTGGTTTTTTGAGACAGCAGAGAGGATGACTGTTGGAAGATGATCCAGCAGATCCAGGTGTGAGAATTTTCTTGACTTACAATAGAGGAGGCGAGGTGCAGAAGTTACCAATCTTCGTCAAGAGAGCTGTGATACGATCGACCCCATTCCTCATTGCAACTCACCCTCAAGGTTCATCTCAAGCCAATTACGGTAGCATCTTTCACATTGACAGGAGCGCAGTGCACTGGGATAGAATTATTCCAACACAAATCTGTCCATTGAATTGGTTATTGAGAAGAGCTGACATTGAGTTGCAATGCGGAATGCGGCTGGATGTGTACCTACCAACAAGATACAAAAAATGGATTTAAGTTCTTTGGTACCTACTGCTTACCGGATCACATGACGCATGAAACGATTTGCAGCAGGTCTGTGCGAAAGTCGCAACATCCAAAAGAAGGTAGTACGCATACGAGACGAATACCGATCCTGAAGCTCGAATATGGGAGGCAGGTTTCTTGGGCAAAAAAGCATTCTCTGCGTGGCAATTGTACGTACAAACTAACATCACTGGATTATCGCTTCTGGACGTCTGCTCCACGAGAGAGGAAAATGTACACAAATTTAAAAATTTTGGTATTTTTGGAACGCTGAAGGCTTCCTCTACAACTTTTAAACAGTCGACCCATGTTGTGCGTGAAAAAATTGCACAACTTTGAAAGTATCTCGCAGGAAGCCTTTTTTCAGCATTGCAACACAAAAAGTTTCATCAAAATCTGTCCAAAAAGGCATTGGTCCGTAGCCTCCGAGAGAACAAGGCCGTTGCGCTGGTTTGGTGACGTCACAAGACCCGACGGGAAACTGCGAAGAAATGCATTGGGAGGAATGGGAAGGCGCAGAGAAAATTGTTCGTTCTTGAAATCTCGCGAACAGATTTGAGTGCGGAATGTTTCAAATGAACACAAAAGGATCACAGGACCTTTACGTCGCAAAAATGACACCAAAACACTCAAAAAACGTCCTTCAAAGTCCAAAAAGAAGGCAAGTTCCCAATTCTCCGCAGTCTGGGATGCAAGCGCAGTTCAAAATGCTCACGTCGGTGTTGGCGTTGTTTCTCAAAAGGACAGTTCTGAGGCAGGAATTTCAAGATGCTTCGTTGGTTCAGTGGTTGAATTCTCGCCTCGGATGCGAAAGGGCCCGGGTTCGATCCCTGGCGCCTGCGGAAATTTTTCAATTTTTGCAAAAGTTTCTGCCACACATTTTTTAATGTTTTGCGATTTTTTCCGTTGTAACGTGGTTTTGACCTGCGGAAGAGTTGTCGAGGAAGCTTTCACCTTTCCCGAACTGCTAGAATAATTGAATTTGAACACCAAAACCACATCAAGACACATTTCTACGCGTGTTCTTGCGCCAAAAACGCGCTTCCATGTCGCATTCTCTCTTGATAAAGAGTCAAATGGTGTTAAATGCAATGATTTTGGACTTTTTGGAAAGTTGAAAGTTTTCTTCTACAACTCTTTTCCGCAGGGTTTTCAAAACCAACTTGCGGGAAAAAATCGCGCAAATTTTTATCAAAATATGTCAGGTCCTGAATTCTTTCGCATCTTAACCTGAACA
Organism: Sinentomon sp. SZTP_YWyxl; assembly: GCA_030068105.1. Taxonomy (NCBI): domain Eukaryota; kingdom Metazoa; phylum Arthropoda; class Protura; order Sinentomata; family Sinentomidae; genus Sinentomon; species Sinentomon sp. SZTP_YWyxl. The sequence continues at coordinate 2,822 of JASGXE010000691.1, forward strand.
CTTTCTTCCTGAAACAATTTCGTTTTTTTCCTGCAGAAAGTCAAGAACCATAAAATATTTGAAATCGCACTTTTTTCCGCTTTCTTCCATGAAAAATTTCATCAAAATCCGTCGTCTAGATCAAGAGAAATGGAAGTTTCCTTAGGAGCCGCGCCGCGGTCCGCCATTCGGACGCATTCAAAACTCAAGAAAACATCATCCGGTCTTGTGACGTCACACCAATTTTTAATTTCTGCGCAATGGCCTTGTTCTCTCGGAGGCTACGATTGGTCATCCCTGCATGATACCGGAATGCAACAACCGGTTCAAAGTGGCGGAGAACTAGCAAAACACCCATGAGTCATATTTAAAGGGACGTCGGAATAGTGAGACAGTGTCCCGCCAGTTCGCCTAGCGGACTCGCGGCACACCGGCGGACTGGCGGTACGGAGAACTAGAGGGACGATACCTGGAGACTGCAGCGTTTTGCATGCTGCTCCCTAATAAGAGGTTTAAAACGGGTCAAAGTTACCAGATTTGTCAGGCTCCTGAGACTGAGACAATGATTCCGTTTCTTTAACTTCTATCAGATCTTTCTTAGCAGACTGCATCTGATCCAGTTGATCATTGGAATTCCGATTGATTGGAATTATTAAATCGACGATTTTCTGTCAAGTTAGAAAATATCCGTGAAAGCAGTAACAAAGTCAACAGTCTCTTGCCTATAAGATCCTGCAACAAAACGAGGGTTCAGTGTAAGGAATTGTTACCGCTAATAGATAGAAAACTGGGGTGAACTTGCAAAAAACATTTGACTCTCGAGGGGGGGGATTTTGTCTAAGACGGTGCTTGAAACATGCACACATGTTCCAGTCTTTTGTTTCATTTTCTTGGTTTCACCGCATTTTGGATTTGATCTTTGAACTACTCATGAACAATGCGTATGTATTATAATGGCTGTCGAATTATCATGTGCATATTTTCGGGCATGACATGGTCGTGCTGTCGTGGAATATAACAGAAATTCCATGAAAAATAACGACATTTTATAAAATACCATCAAAGTAAATATTCCGCGGTTGAAAAAAAATCCATTGTCGGCGCATCAAAGTACAAGATGGAGATGACCGATACCGCTAATCACAAATCGAATATGAATACGTGTTTCTTAATTCTGAGACAAAAAGAAAAAAAAAATGCAAACTCGAGAATATCGAGATTGGATATTTTTCTTTGTTTTCCACGGCAAACGTGCCGCCAAGGGATGATTTTCAGCCGGTTTCGGGTGCTTTGTTGTTGGGTGGTGAGATTGGGATATAGTATGCATGTTCTCCGTTTCGGGGTTTTATTACGTAAACTTCGATGAGCCCTGCGAACGTGAATTTCAAACATCAGGCGAGCGGCTTGTTTTTCGCCCTTTCTTACAGGCTTTAGGCTCAGAGCCCCCCGGAAGCTTCAAGCCTGTCAGAAAGCTGACCTGGCCATTGGCCATCGATTCGCCAAAAATGCAAAATGTCAAGTTTTATAAATTACATTGATAATCGGTGAGACATGTGTACACGTCTCCCCCATATCACCTATAACATGCTTTATAGTCAACGTTGGCGATTGGTTGATTGTGGACATTGCGGAATAAGGTAGCGTTGTGATATAACACACAAAACTAAGGACAATGTTTTAGAAAATGCTTCCCCACTTAGGGTATGGAGACTGCAGCATGTGTACGTGCTCCTCCCTATTAAGGGGTTTAAAGCGGGTTAAAGTTACCAGATTTGTCAGGCTCCGCAGACTGAAAATTTGTTGACAATGACTCCTTTTCTTCAACGACTTTCAGAGCTTCTTCCTTGACAGACTGCATCTGATCCAGTTGATTCTTGGGATTCCGACTGATTGAAGTTATTAAATCGTCATTTCCTGTCAAGATGAAAAATCTCTGTGAGAGCGTTGCAAAGTCTCTGGCCTATGAGATCCTTCAACAAAACGAAGCTTCAGCGTGAGAAATTGTAACTGCGTGGTAATTGATATAAAAATGGGGTAAACTTGCGAAAGACACTTAACAATGACGAAGTGCATGTGATGAATGATGGTGACACAATTGTATTTCCTCAAGTGAGTTTTTATGGTGTTATCGTAAAACGTTTTCTTCTTTCTACTCTCATATATGTAGGCAGTGGGAATATCGTCGTTAATATAGCCCATTAAAGATGCCAGATTTTAACCTCCATCATACAGGGTGGCCCAAAAAAAGGAAAGTGAAATATCTTATTTGCCAGTTGGCCTGTTTTGAGGAATCGTCCTCGGAGTTTTTTCATTTCTGTAGTGTTTTTTGGTGAGCTTGTATTGTCACCCGCTCCGGCAGGTTATGCTTTCAAACCCCAAGTGTTTTGGCACATTTGTGGTGTCGTGTCTGCCATTAAAATAGGTAGCCTAATTTATGCCGCAGATGACTTCGTGATTTTTACGAGTTCGTGGGCTTTCAACGTGTTCCGATGGTAAGCACTCGTGTGTTTTTTATTTCTGAAACCTGAGGAGGATAAGCAAATTATTAATGTTTGCCCCTTTCAGTCATCTTTAAGGCCCTAAACACCAAGCAGAACCAAAATGGCAATGGAAAGCAGTTCAATTACCATTTTGATTGTGCCAGAGGAGTTCGGTTAAGACTGCAGTTAAAGAGTTTTGAGTCTTCTTTTCACAAATAAATCGCAAATTTGCAACTTAAAGGATGAAGGAGAAGCTGTTGGGCCACTTCAATCCTGTTTTTTTTCCAAAATCACTTCCCAGGAACCGAAAGACACGGAAACAATTTCACTTTCCTTTTTTTGGGCCACCCTGTACTTCGATAAAAGGGGAACGATAATTCCCACAGTTTCGTTTTTTGCAAAAAACCCAACAAAGCGAAATGCTGTAAGATTCATATGTGCTGATTACAGGCGGACGTCGTCAGTCTCTCAAATGATTTTGCGCTTAGGTCTTGAAAATCTCTCCCAAAGACGTTCCAACAGACGCCTCAAGTTTCTCCGCTCAATAATTAAGGGCACCGTTTGCACCTCGCTTCCGTCCGATTTCTCCCAAAGGATTATTCGTCGCCGCACTGACAATGGCCACTTCATTGAATACCCCATTTTAAAATTTAATAAGCACTTTAACAGTTTTTTCCCCCGCACAGTCCGCGAGTGGAATGCCCTTCCCTCCTCGGCCTCCCTCTTTGCAAGCTTGCCATAATGTTACCATGTGTGTCCTGTTATCTCCAAAACATTTTGTTGCAGCCCAGACCTCTCCTCCTCGTGTTCTTGCTTTTGCCTACTTCATTTTATTGTTTGACGTTCTTTTCGTTTATTGTATGACGTTCAACTTCATTGTTGAGATTTTAATATCAATAAAATCAATAAAATCAATTGTCATTTATTCACAAGCAGGGATTTGCAGTATTTCTGTCACCATTTTGGCGCCCAAAACTTTGGCAAAGTTTTCTGTCATAAATTTTGAATGTAAAACTATTGTGAATATGTATGCCGTCACCCAAATATCACAACAAAAATACCGGTGGCCCTTTCGATGAGAAATGATCGCATAGACACGCAATCGGCAATGGAAATGACATAAAACCTAACGGGAAAAGACAATCGAAATGACGCGATCAAACCCGTAAAATGACAGAATCTAATGAGGAAATAGTGATCTAAAAATCTAATGCTTTCTGATCTGTATGGTTGATTTACACGAAAAAATGCGATATACAGTTTAAATAAAAATTAACACTTCAGATGTCCACCAGGTTTGATCGTGAGGTTTCAACCGGATTGTTTTGCTCCGCATTCATTCGCAGGCAGCGCCTCCGAGGCTGCAACGTGAAGCGAAATGTGTGTTTGAGTTGCGGCAAGCTCAGCAGAGATAGCAACCTGTTCACCGCTTCTCGTGCCGGAGTTTGACCCGAAGGCGAAGGCGGGTCGCCTTGTTCAGAATTCATGAAAAATCGCGGCCGCCGCCAATGCGTTCGTTGCCTCGTTCGCAAGGCCGCATACACGGTGTGCCGGTAACTTGCTTGCCTATGGTTGAACGTGTTTTTGGCACAGGTTTTGTTCCAGGACAAATTCACACTAGTTTTAGGAAAGCCACACTCAGCACATCCAAAAAATTAAGGTCTGGGCTGCAATTTTAAACGACTCAGTCATCGGCCCGTTTTTTATTGAAGGCGAACCCTAATGGAAAAAGGTACGTCCAGTTACTCCAGGAAGAAGTGTTCCCAAGAGTGCACCACAGATAATAGCCAATTATTGCTTCCTTCAACATGATGGCGCAACTGCCCATTTTAGTGTCCTCGCCCGCAACTGCCTCAATGAGCAACTTCCAGGAAGGTAGATTAGCCGTGGAGGACCGACGTCGTGGCCTCCGAGCGACTGATGGGGACTCCGATGGGGACACCCGAAATCAAACGTGCACCCGGCTCGTGCAAACATCTTAGAAGAATGGGCGGCCATTTTCAGGATCTCAAATGCTATGATCAGCAATGCATTGCAAGAACGGGACCGGCGTGTCCATGATTGTTTCGCTGCAGATGGGGCACATTTCGAGCGTCTGAAACACTGAATCGGGCAGGACGATTATTCCATCTAATGTGGTGCACCCAGTACCTTATTGCAGTGACTGTCTGATTACCGAACTCATATCAGATTTTCGACCGACTTATATTCCGCACTGGCAGTTACTAAAGCTAAAAACAATTTCATTAATGACCGGCTAATTCCTATTCGTTCTGTATAGCGCGATCAATGCTAAAACCCGACGAAGAAATGGCAAATTTCATGATTGTCGGAGGTTGTTTAAGCGAAAACCAGAAAAAAACATACACCCCGGTGTGTCATCACGCACATACGAATCTAACTTATTCACTGATAAAATATGATCCGACCTCCTTTAATAAGATATCGTCCACAAAATCCCCAAAATTGGCCCAGAGTGGGCCTACGGGATAGAACTCAATGTCATCGTAGAGGCCACATTTTTTGCATGCAAGTTCACAAGAACAAAGTTCAAATAATGGATCCATTCACAAACAGTGCTTCAACGCCTCAACTTCCCAATGCAGCCACCATAATTCCACGAAATGTGCTATTGGGGCCTCCAAGGGGGCCACAGTAGGGCCGTCAAAAATTTGTGATAACAGCTATAGTGGGTTATTCAACATCAGCTCATTAAAAAACATTGAGCGAACACAAATTCAGAAAAAAAAACATTCTGGAAAATCACAAATATGGCTGTTTTTGGTGGTGCATTGCGTTCACACGGGATAAATTTGGAATCTGTTGTTTGTGAGCCCCCTATACGGCCCACTTTTGGGGACTTTGGAGTGCCGTATCCTGGGTTGCCAGATCACAGTTTGTCAGTTAACAAGTTTGATTCGTATGGCGATGAATAAACACCGTTTCTGTTTTGTGGAACATCCTGTGTGATCATTTTTCCGCACTAACTATGCGCTAAAACGCAAACGTTGAGCATAAAGAGTTCATTATGTTAATTCTGGCACCATATTTTGAATCAAGGACAACATGCGCGGCAAGACCATATGGCAGTGCAATGCGTGAAATCGAATGAAACCTGGTGGAAAATGGATGGCCCCAAGGCCAGCCTTACCTTTTATATTCCTAAGACTTTCGGTGCACCCTGCTTTCCGTATTCAAGTACTTTTGGTGGACACTGTGGACTACAGTGAAGAACACGTAGAAACAATTCACAACTTCGAAAGCATCAATGTAACAACACTTTTTCGGTTGTAAACATGGAAACATTCGCCATTTTAAGGGGTGAATTTCAAAGGAAATTGTTGAACCACTGTCAGTGGAGAGATAATGACGAGATAAACGCTAACTCCAGGGGCAAAGCTATTGCGAGGCAAATTTTACCATTGGATTAGATGGGAAACTTTTGCCTCAGGTTGGCGTTACTCAAGGAGTTAGCGTTATCCCAGTCGAGATCTCTCCGCCATGTTTAATGTAACTTGTAAACTACACAGCGTAATGTTTATGAAAAATTAAATCATTATCCTTTTTTTCTGTTTCGTCGATGCCCGCTTCTGTTTAATTGCCAAGCCATGTGATTTGCCGGCAAAATTTTCAGAGCAATCGTAATAGCCTTACCGGTACTGCTTACTCCATTAGAGAGATTTGACAGACGCTCAACATTGGTGCTGCATCTTGTTGAAGTTGGCAAGTCAACGTCAGACCCCTCGACAGAATTGTTCAGACTTTTCAAATCCACATGTTCTCGATTTTCCGTTGTAAGGTCAAGATTTTCGATCTCGATCTTAGCCGGCGGCAGTGGAAAATAATCTCCAATACTCTTGAATTCAACGATCGAAGTTTGCAAGCTGTTATCACTGCTTTCATCCTTGATGGAGGAAGATAGAGTGATCGTCTCATCATTTACTTCTTCTCTGTTCAGGGATTTGGAAATCACATTTCCGTTTTCTTCCTCTGTAGTCGCAGTCGAAATGATATCCTTGCTACTATCGTCTTTCGCGATTAAGGATTCTGCATCCGCCTTCTTAATTTGGCCCTCTGTGTTCTGATATGAAATGACCACCTTATCATGCTCGTCCTTCTCCTTTAAGGAATCAGAATCTACATACTTGCTTTCGTTCTGATTGGTCACATTTGAAATGACCTTCTCTACAGGAAAGGCGCTTTCTTCCAAGGATTCGAATTCCACTTCCTCGCTTTTCTCCCGATTGTTTTCAGCCGAAATTACCTCCTCAACAATCCTGTCCTTCTCGTTCAAGGACTCGAATCCCACTTCCTCGCTTTTCTGCCGATTGTTTTCTGACGAAATGACTTCCTCAACACCCTCGACCCTTTCTTCCCAGGATTCGAATTCCACTTCCTCGCTTTTTTCCCGATTGTTTTCAGCCGAAATTACCTCCTCAACAATCCTGTCCTTCTCGTTCAAGGATTCGAATTCCACTCCCTCGTTTTTCTCCCGATCGTTTTCAGATGAAATGACATCCTCAACAATCTCGTCCTTCTTGTTCAAGGATCCGAATTCCACTTCCTCGCTTGACGCCCGATTGTTTTCAGCCGAAATTACCTCCTCAACAATCCTGTCCTTCTCGTTCAAGGATTCGAATTCCACTCCCTCGTTTTTCTCCCGATCGTTTTCAGATGAAATGACATCCTCAACAATCTCGTCCTTCTTGTTCAAGGATCCGAATTCCACTTCCTCGCTTGTCGCCCGATTGTTTTCAGATGAAATGACCTCCTCAACACTCCCGACCCTTTCATTCGAGGATACTAGTTCCATTTCTTTGCTTTTCACCTGATTGTTTACAGTTGACATGACCTCCTTTGCATTCCCGAATCTTCGATCAGAGAATCCGATACTCTCATTCTCTCTTTCGTTCCGATTGTTTGCAGATGAAATGACCACCTCATTTCTGTCCTCATTTTCGTTGAAGGGTTTGGAATCAAAACTTTCTCTCTGGCCCTGATTGGTCGCTGTTGGAATGACCACATTCTCTTTGTCCAAAGAGTTGAATTCCGTGCCGTCGATCTCGTTCTGATTGGTTGCAGATGAAATTACCATTCTGTTGTCATTTTCATTCAGCGTTTTGGAATTCACATTCTCTGTATCGCCCAGAGTGGTCCATGTTGTAGAGATCACGTTGTGTTTGTTCAGAGATTCTAATTCCGTGCCGTCGAAATCGTTCTGATCATTGGCAGATGAAAAGACCTCCTCATTTTTGTCGACAGTTTCATTCAAGGATTTGGAATCTACATCCTCCCTATCGCTCTGAGAGGTCGCTGTTGTAGAGATCACGTTCTTTTTCTTCAGAGATTCGAATTTCGTGACGTCGACCTCGCTTCGACTGGTTGCAGTTGATAAGTTAACTTCATCATCTTCGTTCAAGAAATCCACGTCATCGCTCGTCGAAGGCGACAAGTTCGTGTCTTTCGTCTCTCTGTTTGTGTTCAGAGTTTGCAATCTCACATCATTGGTTTCGTCCTCAGAGTCCGACGTTGACATGTACGCATCGGTATTACCGATGTACCCCGGTGAAAAATTGACATCATCTCGCTTGTTGTCGATTGTGATAGTTGTTGTATCATCCACACCATCTTTCTGTTCCTCAATTGGCTCAATTGACAAGTCGACTTTGTTACTGCCGCCATTTTTGTTCAAGGATGTAAGATTCACGTAATCGTCCTCATTCTCGCTGTCCACTGATTGCAAATAAACCAAACCATCCCTGTCCACCTCTCTCTCCTCCTCATTGAGTGTAGACAGCGAAACTGAAGCAACAATATCGTCCTCATTTGTTGAAAGATCGCCATCATTGCTGTCGTACAGATTGGCCAGAGATGGCACATCCACATCATCAATCGAATCGTTCACAACGGCTATGAAGAGAAATCGGTTGCAAAAATAATGCATACTCAAACGAATTCGCAGTTGGTGCCTTTTGTGGAACGGTGCCCTGATCTAAGTGACCAATAAAGTATAACACGGTCGGGAATATCGATTGTGGAATATTTTACTGCTTGCAAATAAAGTACCAGACCAAATTTTACATTTTTATATTGGCTCATGCACGAATAAGCTCTTGCAAGCATATGACAACTCATTTAATTTAAGACAAATTTAAAAATATCATGTTATGCAGATCTTGAGTCAAATCCGCTAGCTCAACCGACTTCGAAAAGATAACTTGAAATTTGAGACTTTATTCTGTTGTCCGAAACCAAATTTATAGTATTCTCTATTTATTAAAGCAATTTGTCTGGACAACGTTGAAGGTTTAATAACTCTTAGTGATTTCCGTGGCAGCCAATAACCGATAAAGTGTTAATCAGTTAACGAAAAATATCAATATGGACCTCTCTGTGTACCTACATAACTATGTTCTGCGCGTGAATGAAATATATAGGCATTTTTGCACATATCTATTCAAATTTAAATAATATTCCAGCTGCCAAAATGCATCCAGGGCTGTTGTGATGTTCTTTTCATTTGTCATCTTGAGTTGACAGCCACACAGCCAGTGGCTCGGCATGAACCTTATTGCACAACTTCCGCTCGCAAGGAGAACAATGCCCCACATGTGTACACCAACTCCGCTCTGCAATCAACTTAAACGGCTCGATTCAGTTTTACGGCATATGCGAACCCGCAGGATTTCCCGAAGAAAGCATTCTCCATAGAGTGAAGACGTGTGTCTCGTCATATTTTGATTTACTGCAGGCGTGCAACCTGCCAAGCCTCTGCCTTGGACCTTAAGCAAGGTGTTCTTTACCATGGACAGTATGATGTTGCATACGGGATCTCCTGTTTAACCTTCTTGACGCGATTGTTCCCAAAAATCCCCGCCCTTAAGGGCTGGTCACGTGACGACCTTATTTGGCAAAAAAAAATCGATTTTCGTTTTTTTGCATAATTTTTTTGAAGGAACCCTCCTGCAACATCTGGCAAAAAAAAAATTACGAAAATCCATCGACAACTGTCGATAAATAAGCAAAAAACCAGCATGCCTCACAATTTGAATTCAGAAAATGCGACTTGATTCAGAAATGCTGGAGTTGAAAGCTTCCAGAGTGTGGGTTTCATTGGCTTGCCCTCTGAATTCAAATAAATGTCATTCATGGCTTGCCCTCTGGATTCAAAGCGCTCTTCATGACTGCGCAAAAACAAAACCAACAGGCCTCAAGGACAACAAAATTGCCAGCTGCTTTTCCAGTCCCGAGTTCCGAATGCATTCAAAATTCATTCGCTGTGTTGCCGCGCCCGATGGTTCTGTCATTTCAACGTTGAACCCAATTTCCTGATCATGCTGTCTGCAACAAGAGCCATGCCCATTCATTGATCTATACACATACATCCATGGCCACGCCATGCTTGCTCCCTTCCACGTGCTTTGGAAACATCAAAAATCGATTCTCGTTCGACCGAATTGAAATGGAAATGCATGTCGGCTGGCCCGGTCTGGCCAAGTTTTGCTTCTTTGAAGTGGACTGGGATGGGAGAAGGATGGGCGGGTTTGAGGGGGCTTCCCCGTAGCCGAACTCTGTGTGATACTCTTCAGCGTAAACAAAAGAAAACAACTCAAACAAGCAGGTCTGTAAAGACCAAATCGCTCCGTCATCTTTTCCCTTTTTCTCGCATATCATATTCGGCGACACAGCCAGTGCTGCTGCAGGCGAATGAATCGTTTCCAAACAATGCGGTTTTCAATAATGGGTATCAGAACCCTCTCCCCAGCATTCCCGACTATGTGTACCTCACTCACCTGCCAGGGAGGACTTCCAGATCAAAATGAAAATCACACATTTTACAGAAAACGAAAAACGAACTTTTTCACCTTCGCGTCTTGGCGGGAAAAAGTGGCGGCGGACCATCGCCAACGATTGGGTCGAAAACGTCCCGGATTTTGCGCGGGAAATTTGAAAATTGCGGAAGTATAATTCATTCCGGAACAAGAAACGAAGGGAATTTTTGAATCTACTGCAACAACGGGACGATTTCGTCCCTATCGTTACCCTGGATAAAATCCTTTCTACCCTTCCTCGAATCAAGAAGGTTAACGTCCAACCCGAAGGAGATGAGGGACTTCGCCAAGAAGCCACCTTCCAGCAGCACAACCAGGGGTACACAGTGGTGGTCTCCCATCCAAGTGCTTACTGTCGCAGTCCAACGTTGCCTCACTTCGGTGTTCTCATGGGAACCGATGCAAGCGACGCGGAATCTGCTGACGACCTTTGCTGCGTGGACCGTTATGTGCGGCCAACGACCTATGTTGCGTGGACATTTTTGTTGACCACCTTACCAAAAGAACAACGGTTGCAGCTATCTCAATGGTAGACGGAGATGGTAGACGCAGGAGCTACGCGACATCCCCGGTGCTAAGCATTGTGTCACGAAATTTTGATGTTGGGTAAATGCTGTGTTGATAATCCCTCGGAGAGCAAGATTGCGTACCTCATGATTCTTAAGAAAAAGCACATATGACGTCCGGTGTCACAGACGAAAATGGGCAAAACAACATTTGAATACAGTTCAAAACATTATGACCTCAGGTCGATAAACGCCGGAGAGGTCGGTCGTTTGAGACTTCGAAGGAACGATCTGTGGACAGATTCTCTTTTTCAAAAGAGGCCTGTTTAAAGCCTATCGAGGACCATTTTCAAAAATATCGTGTGGGGAAAGAACGCGTCTTTCCGCTGTTTATTTCCACAAATTCGCAATCCTCGGATCATTTTCCCTTCTGAAAGTAGCTTGGATAAATTATCCCATTGTTGATTGCCAGAACAATTACTTACAACTCGCTTGGAAAACCAGTTTTTCTCACCTGGACTTCCACTCTTTCTCGTCAACACATGATAGAGATTTTTCAATTCCTCAAATTTGGATGCTGGTTTCAAGAGCATTTCCCATATCCAATTCCCTCTCTCGGTGGTACTTTCCACAACTCTTTTCTTATCGTCGTCGGATACATCTGTTGGTTGTTTAGGTCTTGAGGAGGAAATATTGGTTTTCTCGGCAATATTTCCATCTGCATCTGCAACATAATTTTTTTCAGAATTTTAGGCATTTGAGTAGTATGATCAGTCTCGATTAGGTCTTGTGTCATACAACCTGACCTTTGCAACTGATGCCGTTGAACAAGAAACCAACTTGAGTGGATTTCTTTCATGAGATATATTTGCTGAATTTCTGAAAAACGATCGAAATTTTGCGTGCAACCGATAGAAAAGATTTTTTTCTGATTAATCTGCCTCTTTCAAAAAAGCAATGAAAACCAGTAAAATTTTAAATGCTCCAACGAAGTAATGGAAGAAAAAATGAGATGAAAAAGGGAGAGATAGTTACGGGTAAGAGCAAAACTCTCTTGTTCGCGATACACGTGCACGAAAAGCTGTAAAGCAATCATGAAAAACGGTTCACTGCTCCATCAAAACCTCACGCAAAAAGCAGAAGAAATCTCACGTGCGATTATCGCTGACTCAAAATTATTTGCCCCTTTTCTTAATTGTGGAATATGTGGATCACCCAATAGACCTGGTGATAACATGATGCAAGGAATTTGAATGTTTTCGCAAATTTTTCCTCGATTTGAAGACCTTTTTGCTTCTGATCCTTTTTAACTGCTGCTTGTATGCTTGTATACTTTCCGTTTTCTGTTTAGCAGAAACTAGAACCACGCGTGCGTTGCATTTGTTGCAATAGGACACTCAAGGAAGAACCTACTCGCAAATTCAACTTGTTATGAATTGGTCCGACCGACGAAAAGTAATCAAAACAACGTGGAATTACCTGCGTGTACGCTATTGGTTATTAAGTTCTTGAGGGACCAATCTCACCTACAAGAATTTTCTCGTGTCATGTTAAGGAGGAAACTCTCTGCCCATGAATCCCCAAAAATATTGTTTGTCATGATCTTCCGCATGAAACCAGGAATGTCGGGCCTAAAACGATGCAAGATTAAGGCAACCCACGACGTGATAAAAGAATGCAGAGACGCGTCTCATCACTACATGCTATGGTGTCACAGAATTATTCAGAAGACAAAATCGGGAAAGGGAGGTCTCATGGTCCGACAGGCGAATTTCTCAATTCCCAGCAAATTGTCAGAATTTCTACCAATCAGGTGCATACCTAAATTAACAACCGCGATTACGACATCTAAAGCTAATCTGACCTAATCTAACCTTCTTACCAAACCTAACCTTGCCTAACCTGACCAAACCTTTCCTCTTCCTGGTGTCAACCAACTGCCATTGGTTTCAAAAAGTACTTCGGCCTTTTTCAAAAAAAAAATCCAAAATGTTTACCGCAGGATTCCTACCACCACCACACTGTGACCTCCGCATTTGCAACCGGTGCACTAGACCACTCGGCCACGCAAGCTGCTGCTGGAAATCGCTTCGTAAATGTGTATTAGTGAAACTGTTTTTATAATTGCGTCATTACGACTGCTGTCGCATCCGGTTGGTCGATATTCTGGCGATTTTATTGGAATTTAGAAATTAGCGTCCGAGAGGAGCCTGATTGCAGTGATGAAGAATTCGCACACCTCACCTGAAATCTCGTCCGCGCTCGTCACATTATTTCCAGCTTCTTTTGCAGAGGCTAACAAATATCTCCACATAAACACCTTCACTTCAGATGGACTCATCTTCCTGATATCTTCTGACATATTGCCAGTGCCGACTGAGGTCTCATCACTTGAGGGATCCTCCATCAAGAGACTGATGATATTGTTGAGAACTCTACTGATTGGCTCGTCCATTGGATCGATCTCACTTTCGCTTGAATTGGCGTAAACAAATCTCTTGGATCGCATTCTAATTCTCATTGATTCACCATCATATCTGTCCTCTGCATCACTGTCATTCGTCTGGCGTGTTGAAATCATGGAAGTCACGCCAGTGACAACATCTGTTCAGGGTATTGAGGTATTACGTTTTATTGAGGTTATTGAAGTTGTTGAGGCAGTATATTCTTGTGTACGAGTATGTTTTGCTTTTTTGATGAAATACTGCCGCAAATGAACTGGCGACGGGTGCGACACAATGCAGAAAAATGCCAAATCAGGTCATCCAAAGCCAATAATCGCAAAAAAACCATTTGCGGACGACAGATATGATTAAATTATAAAAAGCGTGCAACGCACGGGAATATCCGTTCTCAGGATATAAATGTTGAACTTGCGGGAAGGACATTCCTGTCCCAGAGAGTCTTCGGGATAAGTGAATTGAAAATGACGTTGGTTTTGAAAATTGAAGATGATATGCTAGGCCACTTCAAGGTTCAGATCAGAGGACAAGTTGCACCATCATCACGGGAAAATAACCTGTAAATATTCGGGCAGCCCGTCTTTGGATCAGTTAAGTTTTTAGAGAAACTCGTAGAAGTAGGGTCCCGCACAGAAATAGTGCATTCGATAACTGGTGGGATCGGGGACATAAACATTTAGCTTGCTTTTTAATAGAAGAGGAGCGCTTTCTCGTCTACAGAGCGTTCGATTTTCCTTGACACCAGAAGCGTTGATGTGATGATTTCAGTTCATGTGATGTGTGATTGTTGAGAGCAGCAATTAGCGTTGATTCCATTGATTTTGCAATGGTCAGGTGTCTGAAGTCTGCCCTTGGCTCAGGGAGCTCTCCTTATTTTTGTACATGTACAGTGTATTGACATGCACAGACGCAGTCAATAATCCGCCGTTTGAATAAAAGCACTTCAAGCTTTAACGAATAAACATTTTTGACGAATTTAGCGGAATGAAAATTAAATCGTTTATCAAAACACGAAATGAGCTTACTTTCCAATCGCCTCGCTGCAAATCTAGCGAGTGTCCTAATCCCGTTCATTGCATCATCTGAAGGTATCGCTGGACCCGTGTAATCGCCTCCCGCATTGAAGAAGTTCATGGCATCGGCCTTCCCACTTTGGATACCCAATGATTGGGCCTTCGCCAAGAAATCACCATATCCGGGCAAATACGAATTGTTCAGCAACCAGTTCACCATTCGCGCCTGACGTCCTCCCAGATTAAGACCTGATATGGTATACACTTACAGCGGAGAGATCATGACGGGGGTAACGCTAACTCCGAGCTGCGAGGTAAATTTTTTCCATTGGAGCAAATGGCAAAAATTTACCTCGCAGCTCGGAGTTAGCGTTACCCCCGTCATGATCTCTCCGCCGTTAGAAAGCAACTCTGAAGAAAATTTCACGTTTTCATATAGGCCTACATGTGTCGTCCGCTAAACGTTTGCGAAAATTTTCACACTTTGGGTGTAAAGCTCCGAAGCCATGAAAAGCTCCGTAACCATTTTCATCACGTGCTGGAGTTAGGATGTGACGAAATTTCATTTTCCTCTGACGAATTCCATAAATTGTGTGATTTTTCCGTTTCTACCTGCCTTCGACTCGTGGAAGAGTGTGGGAAGCTTCCAGCTTTCTGATAATACCAAAACCATTGCATGACGGCAGGATTGCGCCTTGACAGCGCAGACCCTCACTTCACGGGACGTTGGCAAG
This sequence comes from Sinentomon sp. SZTP_YWyxl, assembly GCA_030068105.1. Taxonomy (NCBI): domain Eukaryota; kingdom Metazoa; phylum Arthropoda; class Protura; order Sinentomata; family Sinentomidae; genus Sinentomon; species Sinentomon sp. SZTP_YWyxl. The sequence continues at coordinate 17,828 of JASGXE010000691.1, forward strand.
TCAACATTTCTGGGGAATTACCGCAATTCTTACAATGATCGCCTGGATGCTGCTATGAACGTCGTGTCTCGAATAGATGCCGTTTGTGTTTTCAGAAATTATGAACATACGCCGGGTGTGCAATTGGATCTCCGGCCATGCATGAACGTACGCTTCGCGTGTAAGTCCTGCGTGAGGAATTGGGCCTAAGGATTGGGTAATCTTGTTGCTTGCTCTCACTCACCCACTGACTGACCCAATGTTTATCCACCCAGGTGTTTCAAAGAGATGCCTCAAGGTACCTACCTACCGTTGGGATATTTTTGCTTTAAACGTCGGGTCTCCAATAAACGCCAGGTCACGCCGTGTCTCCAATAAACGCCTGACGTGGAGACACAAGTGTAATAAATGCCGGGAACATTTATTAACTCTATCAAATCTTTTGGTATCAAAGACCATCAAATCTTTTGGTTGGTTCAATTGCTCTGTCTCCAGAATAACGCAGTCTATTTAACGTGCATTTTTCATCATCACATCAGGGCACGATTTGGAGAAATTCGGGCACTATCTAGCACTAATTGAGCAATCGATTGACACCAACACAATTTTGGGAGATCTTCGGTAACGAAAGTGGTCAGGACAACGTGAACGGAAATAAGCCTTACCATTTGTTTTGCCTATAGGTATGTACATAACTCGAGAATGGAATAAGCACTAACGCTGAATTTTGAGTAGATACTATCCAGCACTATAACCAAGCACTGATGATTGGTACCAAAACGTTTGGACAGGCGATGTTGACTTGGCAGGTGATATTGTCAAACTCATAACATGAATTTATTTATTTTTATTTTTTATTTTTTATTTTTTAATTTTTTAAATTTATTCGTATTCGTGTTGGTTTGTTTATCCTCTCAATAGAGGTTTAGTCCATATAGCAAATAGCCACAAATCGTTGCACTGAATTGTGCCTAGTTAGGAAACCAAACCTTCAGTAAATTGCGTGTTTAGGTTGAAAGGAGTAAGGAATAGTGATAATCAAGATCTCACCACTCTGAAGGAGAGGGTAAATTCGCCTCATCTCCGCCATGCTCCCCAAGAATCCAGATTTATCTTGTTCATCCAACAAGCGTGACAGTGATATAAAGTTTCTGTCACCGGGCTCCAAACAGTTCATTGTCAGAGCTTCCAAACAAGTCGAACCAAGTCCATTTTCCAGGGAATCTAACACCTTTTTGTTAAATGACAAGATGAAACCGTCCGTGTCCTCTGGAGAAGGTTCCAAAAAGCCTGTCCGGTGATTAGAAAAAGGTGTTGGGTAAAAGGAATCTCGGGCGAATACGCCGAACTGGGGACAATTCAGAACAATCTCAATGCATCTACTCAAGTGATGCCATGGTCAACCCTGAACCCTCGTTTGCACGGAATAATAATTGTTTTTGTAATTATGAAAAAAAAGAACTCACAATGATGATGTGACACGTATTGTGTGCATAGGATTGTCTGAAATAATTGCTTTAGGTTGTGCTGCTGTTTTTGTCATTTTCAGTTATTGTTTTGTCTTTTGCAGACGCGAATGCGTCGTCTGCTGAGACAAAATGTTATTTTTACCCGGAAACTGAAAACACAAGCCCTGTTTTAAATCGTCGATTTTCGATGGAAATCGATAACTCAAAAAGTTTTCAACGCGCGGATTTAGCCCAAATTTAGAATTTTTCTAAAATAACTCAAAACGTTTTCAACGGATTTAGCCCAAATTTAGAATTTTTCTATCATTTATGGAAACGAAGGGCTGATTAATTTTTCTCTGCGATCGGTTCAAAAATGTGAAACTTTTATTCTATACGATTGCACTTTTTATTTTTTTGCGTTAATCCCCTATTTTGTACCTGCTACGAAACATGAAGGGTCAAAATTTCAAGTTCCGTATTTATGGTCAGTTTTTGCTCAAATTTAGCTGTCTGTTAGGGCTTATATGGAAGGTCTCTCACGCAAAATTTCAACTCATTAGGTCAAGTGGTTTCTGAGTTATGGGGTGAAAAATGTCACAATTTGGAGAACTGACTCTGGCATCTTTTCACATCATCCGTCAGTCGCAAAAAAAACGGTTTACATGGCAACGTCAACTGGGATTTCGACTTGAATCAAAGCTTCCGAAATTCTGCCGCTGAATGTATACCTTCACCGTTAGCCAGATTCTCCATTAGCAATCACACTCAGCTTAAAATCATCAGCCAATTCGATGGCTATAGTAGATTGGTGTTGTGAAACTTTAATATCTTCTTACAACGCTATTCATTTTTCCATTTCTGGGAAGCGTTCACCCATCTGCTAAAATGACAGCTGTGCTAAAGCGCTAATGGGTGTGAGTGGAAATGAGGTATACGGCCGTTCTCGAATGTCACTTATCACTGCAACCAGAGATGCTCAAGAGGGTACCCTGTTCTTTTTCCAATGGTACCCCTAACCAAACACTGAAAACTGCCTACTCCGAAACTGTCAGTGCTGACAATGCTGATGAAGCAATCGTAGAAGGGTGTAAACATTCTAGTTAAAGTCTTTTATACGGGGGGGCAAAATTGCACAATTGCACGGAAACAATTTCAGAAAATACCACTGTTCTTTTAGCCGTGCCATTGTGTTCCCCTTTGACGTCAGCCTTATCTCCAAAGGATCTACAAGGCGTAAAGAGGATTTGTGTTGTTATTTATTTTGATATGGTTAGCATATAGCAGTTCAGAATGCTAAGGTTTCGCATTGGAAAACTAATATCCAAACCTAACCCATCATGATATGGGTAAAAGAAGAAACCTATAACGAAACCGAACCTATAACCTTGCCTACCTAACCTAACAAAATAAATAACGTTTTATCATGAACGATTATGGCTACACATCCAGTGTAACCGCTATGCTCAGTAAGGTCGGGCTCTCTCTCACCCCTGTTTAAGAGAAGGTCGGATAGACGTCTTAGCACCCTAAAAAGATCCTTAGGGTTTCCCTGCTAATTCCTCTTCCAGATGAAATTCGAGTGAGTCAGTTCAATAATAGCCGCTCTCATGCTAACAAGTTTTTGGTTCCCACTGTGAAGCTGAACACTCATTTCCAATCTTTTTTCCGAAAACGCTTCGGGAGTGGAATTCTCTTCCCAAGGACTCTTATTTGTTCAGAAAATCTCCTGCTACCAGAGTTTAACTCCATCAAAATGTTCTTATTCTTGTGCCTATTGCTTGATTGCCCCACTGATTTATTGTACAATCGTTTCGTCGCCTTTTCAGTTATTAAGTTTGGTCATTTTTGTTCTTTCAAATGTTTGCATTTATATCGCAAACTGAAACATTAAATACAAATACAAATACAAATAACTGCGATCCAATAACATAAAGGAAAAACCAAACAGAATAACAACAAAGCAAACCCTGTTTGCAAAGCCACGCTTGTGACTTTAATGAACAAATAGGTCCCCGTTGCCTAATTTTAAGGAAGAAAGCCATTTGCGACGAAAAATGCAACTTGCGCTGTTCTCATCTCCTCCTGTAATCATCATTTCGCACAACTTATTCAGATTCAATTGCCAGTGCATTTCACTGAGTTGTGAAATGCCATTAGAATTGAATTCCTTGTTGAATGCCACCCCTATGTCATGTGTCACGAATTTTGGATTTCCATGCACTGCTTCTCTCTCAGAACCCTGTCACATTGGGTGCAAAGAGCAGACAGAACAGAAACTGCAGTTCTGATGGCATACTTTTGGTTGAAAACTCCCAACAGATATTTATAGAAACCCTATCGGAAATTGCTAATCTTTTTCATTGCATCAAATTTGACATGAATCAATCTCCTCATCACTATCGTATCTCATATCTTTCACACATAGCACTTTTAATTTGACCAGTTTGCCAAGCTTTCTGGTTCTGCAGTTTTTACATGTGCTGGAAATCATTTCGAAAGTTATTACACTGCAAAAGACAAAACCATAGCTTCCCTGGAAGCGAACCCTTTAATCGTGTTGTTATTATCTTGTTGTTTAATCTTGTTTATCTTCAATTTAATTTTTTTCATTTGTTTACTTGTTTGTTTCTGGCATGTCGTTTGGAGCTTTTTAATCGACTTTCTGCTCTCAAACGTGGTTCCTTGTTGAACTTTCATAATGGGAAAATCATACAACAAGAAAGGTATGTACCACAATGGGCCCCAGCAACATCACATCGGATGTTTAATCCACTGTGTTTTTGTCGTGAAATGAGGCAGAATGACTCATATTCTGGTAAGAAAAAAAAACACAAAAATATGACGAGAATTTGGCTATTCGATCAACCTATAGCCAGAAAGATTATCAATATCCAACCAACAGATACGAACAAATAAAACCTTCTTCAAATGTGAGACATTTTCAAATTGGAAGTGAAAATCCTGAGTCATGAATATTTTAGCACCAGATCTGGTACTTCTGCATTCGTAGCACGAGTGTATTTTGATAGTGGCATTCAGTTATAGTGACAGCATGTAAACTTGGTGAAAGAAGTGAACAAGTTTTGTTTTACACGATTTTTTAGCAGAAAACAGCAGTTTGAGTTCGCTGGGAAAATATGTGATCAAATGCGAAGTTATTTTTAAAAGTCATCAATTTTTTTTAACTTTTGATCACTTCTATGATCAACTATTTGTTGAACGATCGGAATGAAATTTTACTCGTCCTTATAATCGAATTGATGACGCAGTTTGAACAAACATTTTTAGACGAGAGGAAAATGATCCAAAGGTTTACATGTTTTGATTTTACTCATTTTGATCATATTCCTGTCGTATCTGCTCATTGCTGATCACAAAAAATGATCAATGCAGCCAATTGTATATGATCATATAGTTGTTTTCTATTGTTCGGATTTCCATTGGGATAGGTCCTCCTTGTATATTATCTGTGACACATTGGCACCTATCGATGAATATTTTCATTTCAGCATGCTCAGAATTTTTAGGCGGGTCCTGCATTTCCCAGTGAACGACAACTCAGATCCATCCCACATTTGTTTTCTTGCGTATTTTGGCTCTATTCAAACTAAACCGGTCACAGTGACTTTCCGTGACAACCAAAAAATAAACACCGCATCATATTTCCGCCTTGAAGTTAGGACTTGGTAACGATCTTGCCCATGAGACTGAGCAATAAAAAATGGAAAATTAGAGGCTTACTCTTACCAAGAACAGAGATACACCTAGAAACTCTTACCTGCGCTTATAAAAACACAATGCGTCAGTTTCTTGCTGTGATGAGATACGGCCTTATTAGAATAAAAAGACAAATTTGAGTCCCCATCTGCTATCCTAAATGTTCTAATGTTCTATCCAAATGTTCTAAATATGTTCCAACTATGTTTTAACTAAATGTTCAAATGCTGTTGTCTTGTTTTCGTTATCATTTTCCAATTATCGGTCAATTGCTGTTCATTGCTCCTCTGTCTGACGGTGAATTGGATGATTAAATGCTAAAACACATTGAGTTGTCGAGACTTTCACCTTGGCATGATTTCTCTGTCTGACGGTGAATTGGATGATTAAATGCAGAAAAACATTGAGTTGTCGAGTCTTTCACCGTGGCATGAATTCTCTGTCTGACGGTGAATTGGTTGATTAAATGCAGAAAAACATTGAGTTGTCGAGTCTTTCACCTTGGCATGATTTCTCGAATGAGCTTTTCAACTCTCCAAGCAAATCATTGAAGACAACAGCTGTCAGATCCTTCGTGACATCATCCTTAGGAATGTACAATCGGAGATCCGTGACCATTCCAGTGGGATCGTCTGATCTGTAATTCCACATTTGGATCATGTCCCGTAATTGTTCTCCCACAACTCGGTCGTCGCTGACCCGAAATCTGTCGAACAATTTCTGTTTGTCGCTGCCCTTCCCGAGGTGTTCCTGCATTTTCTCTCGGAAGTCGTCTTGCGACATTCTCTTCACCAACTCACGAACTAATCCGAGATCCTTCTGGTCGGAGAGTTTGTTAAAAAACTGAAGAAGCACTATAAACGAGCAAGAGGTAATTGATCTAATTCATTGGGAATGTCGAGAAAAGTGATGCAATTTGACTCTTAACACTCAGAAAATATCGGCCTGCTGTGTGTAATGTTCACGCTGCTAATTGAGGATACATTACCAATGTCCATGCTGCTCTTTGTACATAAAACAATATTCAGGCTGCGCATTCCACCATTTTCGCTCTCTGCGTTTTACATTATTTATCATGCACGATGCGAATTAAACATCCTATAATGTTCACGCCATATGTTTAATTATTCATCACACAATATTGAGTCTGCATATTTTGCATTATGCATTATTCAAGCTGCGCATGAAACATTAGGCAATATTCAAGCACCGCATGAAACATTAGGCAATATTCAAGCTGCGCATGAAACGTAAACAATATTCTCACTGCGTTTCATACAATTCGTGCTGCACATTTTGTATAACAATATTTACGCTGCGCTTTTTATAGAATGGATAACTCCCGTGCGAATTTTGCAAATTTGCAAAATTGAATTTTGAAAATTTGCGAATTCTGCAATGATGCAGCCGATATCTGCATCCCAGATTGTAAATGTTTGAGATTTCTTGATGTCAGAATTGTACTCGATGACTAATTAACATGACGTCAAAAAGGAAATGACGTGCGGCAGCTTAAGATTGTCAAGAATATTTACAGAAAATATTGGGGTGTAAATTCGTGTACATCCGCATAGTAAATGTGGCTTCAGTTGTCACATTATTCGCGATAGCGTTGGAAAGAGTCCACGTATTCTGGATGACAGCCAAAAGAAATATCAGCCACATGCGAACTGTACATTTGCGGACAACGATCACTAAACCAGGTTTATTTAGAATTACGAGAGGAATATGTATTCGACGTTACGTCCACTATTTCTGAATCACAACGCGGAGAATCGTTTGATTTCGGCCTGAATATCATTAGCGCCGGGAGTTGCGCGATATCGTTCCGTCTACGAATATGTATTCGACGTTACGTCCACTATTTCTGAATCACAACGGGGAGAATCGTTCGATTTCGGCCTGAATATCATTAGCGCCGGGAGGTGCGCGATATCGTTCCGTCTACGAATATGTATTCGACGTTACGTCCACTATTTCTGAAGCACACCGCGGAGAATTGTAATTGTAATTTTGTAATTGTAATTGTATTTTAGAGGTTTTCCTCTTTTTCATACACAAGGATTTGTTTAAGAAACAGAGTAAAAACAATGGTTATAATACGGAACGTGGTTGGAAAAAATTGCATTAATGATCGGAGTGCGTTGAAAACAGGGAAAGTAACCTTCGTCTCAAAATTGCAAGACTCAATGGTTGGGCAAAGACATCAGCCGGAAGACAGTTCCAGTCAGAGATTGTCCGGAAAATAAAAGAAAATTTCCCAACATCTTTTTTGAAAGATAATGGGCCTTACTTTGAACGGGTGGTCATGGAGCCCATAAAAATTTGGGATTTTAATGAAACTCAAGAGATCACCCCACCCCCCGGAGTTTCCAAGCACTCGAAAAAGGCTCAAAATGCGAGAAACCTTTCCTTCGAACAGCTAATTTAGGCCAGCCAAGCTGAGCAATCATTGCAGAAATACCACTCCGCCTCCTGTAGTCACCTACAACAAAACGGGCGATACGCCTCTGAACACGTTCTAAAGATTCGCAGTGGGTGGTTAGATGATGGATCCCAAGAAGTAGATGCATACTCTAAAATAGGCCTTACCAGAGTGAAGTAAGCAAGCTCACGAAGTTTCATTGGACATTTCCTAAAATTCCTTTTTGCAAAGTAAAGAGCACTATTTGCTTTTTTGGAAACAGTTGCAACTTGTTGGGACCAGTCTACAAGAATCTAAAGAAATCTAATCTAAAGAAATCTAATCTAAAGAAAAAGTCTATCAGAATCGTTCGATTTCGGCCTGAATATCATTAGCGCCGGGAGTTGCGCGTTATCGTTCCGTCTACGAATATGTATGCGACGTTACGTCCACTATTTCTGAACCACACCGCGGAGAATCGTTCGATTTCGGCCTGAATATCATTAGCGCCGGGAGTTGCGCGATATCGTTCCGTGGTGTGTCTTTCAACAATCTTGGCAGTAGGATGGGTCTTCCTGGACAGATGGTTGGCGTGATTATCACACACAGCAAAGGAACACATATGGCTCTCAGGGCCAACATGTGGCTGTTTTTAAACGACGTTCGAATATGCTTTATATTTAGAATTGAAAGATTCCTGTACCCATTTGGTGTTCCCAATTGCGGAGAGTTTTTGTTGGCCTATAGGCGCGTGATCTCTAGCTTACCAGTGTGTGATTGACAATTAGGAACGTTGTCCAACACACCAACCAGAAGGCTGACAAGACGCAATGCACAGGACGAGATTTGTTGGGAGTATGGCGGCTATTATTCGCCCAGTTGAAAAATATTCCACACAAAATAAGGCATTCCGCAAATGCGTATTTTACCCGAAATTTGTCGTTTACACCCCAGAAAACTCTCCACAAATGTGTTCCCCAATAACTTTCCACACACTGGCAACGATGCGGCACAGCTAAGGGGATAATGTCCGGTTTGTCGAGTCAATTTGAGCCAATGAAATAATGTAACATAAACAGCAAACATCGTCAAAAATCGTTTGACCAGTTGTGCACAGGCACATGGAAGCGTTAACGAAACATTTCCCGCGTTGATTGGTATAAATGGAAGTTGCAGAGATTATCTCGAATAAAGAGAAGCAACCAGATTTTATTTGTCAAAGGAGGCTGCGTATCACACAGCAGGCCCGTTTAACTTTGTAGCATCCACCAGCATTGACCTCAAGCTATGGGATGCTATTTTCAAACAACAATTTATGACCTTTCACACGTCATTTACTAACGCCAGGTTTTGAAGGCATTTTTATCGGATTCGCTGATAACGGATTCGATTTGACAGCCTCATGAACGCGGCCTGAAGCCGTTGCCAGCGAAAACGTTCAGTCCATTTGCAAACATGCCGCACGAAATGGCAGACGTCCTGTGCTGCGTGTGAGTGCACTGTGTGTGATTTTTCCGGTTAGGCACTGCTGGGGTTTTTCGTTCTCTATTCCTCACACAGGACTATTAGGCTTGAATATTTGCCTTGGGGCAAGAACTTGCGCCCTTCATTATTCTGTTTTGGGCAGAACTCAGAACCTTCGCCCTGAGTTTGCTGCAACTTTTCAACAACCCCGAAGAATCAACAACTTCTGTCGGGGGTAAGTTTTCGGGTTGGTCCTGACTCGTGTCAGTGACACCTTTGTTCTGACGATGCATTATTTACTGCCACAAGGTCCACAGTCCAATTAGAGTGAGGGTTTTCAAAGCCGAGCGGTTGGAGACATACATTGTGAAATTAGGGAAAACCCACCAGATGTTTAATAATTTTCCAGCGGACGCCATGTCTGCTTTATCGCGGAAGTTTTCAAAATATTTCTTCACTGAATAGTTCAGAATGGATCCTTTTGCTGAACATCGCTGCACTGTTTCAAAGAATTCTGCCACTTGATTTATTCACGCCATTTTCGAGGAAGTTTCTTTTCCGCAGACAGCTATCAACTGGTGAACCTTGCCGGAACGGCGTTTTTGATTCACATTTCAGTGAATGCTGAAATACCATCACAAATTTCAGTTGTTCACTTTTTTCATGCAATTTGACGGCAAAACTACAAGGGTGTTTTCAAACCCTTTTCTTTTACTTTCAGTTGTTATTTTGGGGACTAAACAACTGTCCTGTTCCCCACTTTCAAGTGTCACGAGAAGTGACTTACTTCAAGTCATGCTCAAAGTAGCGGTCAACACCTGATTGTTCAGTCTGCCGACCAGCTTACATGAAAGTTAAGTTGGAACATTTTGGTTTCTTCTTTATTTTGGGAATCCTTTACCCGCACAACTTTTCAAAAGGGGAAACTCATCCCACTCATTCGCGTCCCCTCTCTCCAAGTGCCACGAAGGAATTTCTCATTGTCAAGTGATTTTAGCGTGTTTCATTTGTGTTGTTTCATTTGTGTTGTTTCATTCCTCATTATTTTCTCCTCTGAGTTTTATTCATGTTTTCATTGTCTTATAACGAATTTCATTTGTCTTTTCATCCCTTTCACTCTTTTAGTTTGTATACATTCTCCAAAGAGTTAGACAATATAGGCTTCCTTGCTTGAAAGTAATTGAGAGTTTCACTTTCAGAACCTTTTGGTCAGTAACCCTACTCGACCCGCAGTGAAAACGCTTTTACTTGTCGTCGGGCTATCATATCGAGAGAACGGCACTGGCTTTTACCTGTATGATGGCCACGTTTGATCCATTGATAGGCATAAACAGTACTGATAGCGTTCATGGTGACAAAAACCACAAGAAACAGTTTGAGAAACTTCATTTTTGGACTCATTGCAGCTGAAAGTATAGAAAGGAGTGTAATGTGCGTGTCAGGTGTGTGCAAACGAGGAAAATGCTTCTTACCAATGTCGGGATAGTGTCATTTTCCTCGACATGTGGCAATTGTCGTCGAATTCCACAAGTAACAGCATTGGATGCAATGTGTTCGAAATGTTTAACAAAACAGAAAATATGTACGGGGAGCGTCAGCCGATGGGTAACGATCGAGTTGGGGAACCTGTGTTGCTATGCGTTAGAGTCTGCTCCATGGCCTGTAATAGAACTTCTCTCCACAATGCAATATCGGGAGCCGGACACCCCATTCGGTCAGCACAAGAAGGCATAGTTTGTGCCATTGAGGCGGCAACACCACTAGGATTCCATCGGAAACAATCAACTCTTTGCAGTTCTTCACCTGTGCAGCCGTTAGACAAAACTCATTAATCCGCAACCTCGGATTAGCGTTAATCCGAAGTTGATTGATGTCCCCACGGTTAGTGCTACAATTTAGTTTAGATATGTGTCTTTTAAAAATAAAAACTCCGAAAATAAAGGGTATTTTCGCTGGACAGCTGGACAGTTAAATTATGGCGTTGCGGTTAACAGCTGCGGTTAACCTAACATAGTTGGAACGCTTCCAGTCGTCCTTCAGGTCTAGTATGGTTCAGCTTCAGATAATTTTATGCCTTCGTATTTGAGACCATATGTGAGGTGAAGACATCTTTAACAGTTACGCTGGCTGGTTTGGTTGAGGCAATCGTTCTTGAACACGGCAAAGTAATTCGGTTACTTGTCAACTTAAACCGGTACCAACACAAAGCTATTTCACTCCTCATCAAAAGATTTCCAACATAGGAGTTCATTATTAACTCAGGCGCCAATTTGAATCAATGGCAGCATGCGCCGCAAAACATCATGACACTCTTGTGAGGCGTGAAGTTGTAGTAAGCCATGTTGAAATTAGATCGCCCTGCGTTAACCATAGTTTAAAATCGCCTATGTTCGAGGGCTTTTGATAAGCTCAGTAAAACTGGTTACAGAAAAAAGCTAAAATCGGGTGAAATGTAGACGAGATCAAGGACAATACCTTGCTGAGAAGTGAATCTCCCTTTGCAAACACCATAACCCTCTGAATTGTCATAGCAATCCACATGGTCCTTCAGGCTGCGATGAGATCCTTCATCGTCTTCCTGAACAGTGCTCAGAACTTCCTCAGCACTCATTTTCAACTCTGCTTCGGGTCTTTCTTCGCAGTTCGCACAAGCTTTCACCAGCGACGTCCGACACCCGCAGCAGAAATTGAAAATCTGAAGAAATAATATTTTTTTATTATTAACTAAAACTGACCTCAGAGGCAATGGTGGCAGAAACGAGAATAAGATTCGAGTCAACGATTGTCATAAATTCTAAAAACAAGGTCAAAGACAAATAAAAAAAAAAGACTGAACAAATTATTGTCTCAAGTATTGATGGGAGGTGTGACAACCTAGAGATGCTTTAGACCTTACAATTGTGGGGGAGACAGAGGTAATTGAATTCCAATCTCTAATAGTGCGGGGGAAGAAGGAATTAAAAATCGATTAGTACTACAAACCGGAGCAGTGATTACAAGGTTATCCGTTCTTTGCCGACTTAGTTTTATGGAATAGTTCAGTGACGAAGGGAAATTGTACATGGATCTGTACATGGATTAAAATCTCAGGCGCCTCCTTGCATCTGAAAATCTGAACACTTCAGCCAAGTTCTAAGCTAATTACAGGTCGGCTTGTTTAGTTAGGAAGGATTGTGGTGTTCCCACACTCATTTGTACTGGTGACCACTCGTCTCAGATTATGCAATAAGAATCAGCAGTTTTAGATTTTCCGATAACGGGACAGATGGTAACCATCTGACTCACATTTTTGACGTTTGTTCTGTTATATTTCATTCTAGTTGAATCCAAAGAAACCATGTCGTAGGTTATTGTGAGTACCACCCAGCCCAAAGAAAAATAGTCAACACATTTAGCAGAGCTGTTCATTTTCCATTGCAGCCAACACTGGGCTGAACGAAAAAAGAGGACCGCAGCGGTATTGAAATCTAAAAAGAACAACCAACATTGCAAGGACAGACGGCAAATTATGATCATTTTAAGGCTTCAGAGATCAGGAGTTTGAACACAGGGAAATAATTCCTTGGCTAATTCTGTACATAGGTGTACTGCACGTAGTCTTATGTGCACATTGGGAGTTTTCTGCATAGAAAAATGTGTATAGTGGCGGCGGAATTAATGTACCCACACGTGTGTTTTTCCCATTTATAACCGTTGCCTCCGAAACTTTTTCCTAGCTTTTTTTGTTCTTGTGCAGGCGGTAGAAATTAAAGCGCCAGATTTCAACAAAGCGTTCTAGAGGTTTCAGATTTTGACCGAGATTTCAAAAGAGGATCCTTAATTTCTGCAGCATATTATTTTTGCACAAATCTGAACGGTTGCAATTTTTTCATGTATGCGTACATTAATTCCGCCGCCGCTATACATAGGAGTGCAGCACACAGGCTCGATAATATTTTATCTGTTGAAATTTTCAACACCAGTTTTCACATATCTATTTCTTGGCGGTTTTGATGTGAGAGTACGGCCAATTCGATATTAAGCATCCACTAAATACGCCAAAAATAGCCATAATCCATGGTGTGGGACAATAGGACATATTTGGTTGCAGTTTTTGAATTTTTGATGTGCAAACAAGGAAAAAGGAAAAACAACCCAAACTGCTGTTGAGACACATGGTTTTCACTCTCAAATTAAATGCTCGAATATTGCTCACTGGGATGGGAATTCCATTCTGAGAGATTTGATAAAACAGAGTTGTTGTGATTAGAATCATGATTGCTCACATAACAAAAAAATATAGAATCCAATATTTGGATGCACAAATGCGGCTCTGAGAATATTGGTTGGCTCGTAATTGAAAGAAAAGAATGTTTAAAATTGAAATTTAAACAAGTATGCTAAAACAATGAACTTTTATGTCCTCATACAATAATCAAAAATAGATTAGCAGTCTGAAAACAACGCAAAGCTTACCAATGGTCTGCCTCCGTCAACAAAACTAATCCAACAACTTCCCGAAGAGATGCCCTCCTTAAAAATCCGATTCAACCTAGCAGATACCTTTTGAAGCTCCAGAAGATAATTTCCAAAAACGTGTACCAAGCCAAGGCACAGACAAGAGACTACAATCGTACCACTCATGAAAAGATTAAAGATTAGGTTGAGGCTGGTATTTGTTAATGAGTCATTGTGTGCAAGCGCTGACTAAGCATAGTGGCAGCCTTTGCTATGCGTCATGGCATTAGGCCACGTCGAATCGAAGCTTTACCTCCTCGCTGGTCAAGTATTTGTTGCTGTGCTAGAAATTTGGTCGCTTTTTCACATGAGTTGGTAAAAGCAACGGCTGTAGATTATCAACTAATTTGCGGCCAAAATGAACAATTTGCCCAATTGGGAAAATGGCTTTTTTCACCGGAACACAAAATTCATTAATCTGGTTCACTGGGCCCAAGTTTCCGACTGCAAAATTACATAAGTGAAGATGAAAGAATCTTCACTGATGCAATTTTACAGTCGGTACTTGGTACCAGTGTGCCAGATTGATGAATTTTGTGTTCCGGTGAAAAAGCCATTTTCTCAATTGAGCAAATTGTTCATTTTGGCCGCTTCTGGTGCAATCATTTCAAACAGCGAAAAGATGACTAATTTCCATCGGATTAATCTGAAATTCAAACCAGCACCTTAGAATAAACCAAATTTTAATATGATGAGCGGAAAACGTCATAAAATAAAAAACCTACGCAAAGCCTGAAACATAATGAACTCCCATCGTAAATCCTGGATATTTCTTGTGCCATTAAAGTGCACTATGTGTTGGACAAGATACTCGTATCAGTTGTTTTAGGTGAAAACATGCATCGATATCAAAAACAAGTGCTACTTTTTCAGATCACTGGGTAGAAGAGGGATTGGCACTCTCCCTTGATATAAAATGCCAAGTAAAATTCACCAGCATGCAAAAGACTGGGGACTTGATAAGCCGAGCAAACAACGGAAACTTTGCCAAGTTTCAAAAACTGTCAGCCAGCATTGGGAGTCACACCAGCCAGATGTTCAAAGTTTTATCTGCATAAGCGTTGATGATTTGGTGCGCTGTGGTTGTAACACCACCGCCAATGCAAGACCTATCAGTTCTCCACGTGGTAAGTTGCCTAGAAAAAATCTCGCTTGATTGAATGTTTGGGTTTAGCCAAGTCTTAGTAAGTAAAGCTACGGCAGGGTTTTGCTCCTCCATATGCAGTTGTTGAGGTCCCTCCTCTTGAAGGCCGTCAACACTGATCTGCACTTAACGACAATGATGTTCTAATCAGCGATATGGGCAGAAGCTGAGCGACCATCCAGTATGCCATGAAATCATCTCTCCTATATTTGCTCGTGCTTGGAACCACATGATTGCTCATATCAGAACTGATAGATATGTTATCATGGCCAGGAATCATCAGTCTGTTACCACTGTTTAACAGAACTCTGTTAAGAAGTTCATATTCGAGAAATAGAGAAACACCCTTTCCACCACGCTCAGTTTTGGAACTGCAACAAAATGAACCGAGAAAAGAATTTTGAGTTTCGGTGAAATTGATTCATGGCGAAGTGTCCCCTGATTTATCGCAATGCAAGTCCTTTGAATGGTGTCAATGAAGGAGGCTTGGTTGCGGTGATGTTCCATGGGTATTCCGCACAGTCGTCTATTTCAAAATGCTCCTAACGTTAGTTTACAGATATTCGGCTGAAGTTGGTCGAAATGGTCGACCTACGAATAGATGCAACACACACCATTTTGAATGGTTATGTGGCACACATCAATCTAGTAGTGTTCGTTAAACCTAAGTGAAGGCAGTTCTTCTTCTTGTGAGTGGTGGATTGGAGTGAGAGGAAGAAAACTACAAAATAAGTAACGTTATGTTATTAGCTGAAACTACCAGTGCAACGTAAAGGTTAGATGAGGATGTGATGGAAAGTCCAGGTACTTACCTCATTTCAAACGTTACCGACCTTTTCTAACCATCACGCACGTCTAGGGACCACCACCAGGTGCAATTATTTTTTCTATTTCTTTGTCACGTCTCGTGTGAAAATGTTAAAAGGATCACCAAACTTGTATTTTTTTCGGAACACTTTTTCTCCGATCCGTAAAACAAAAAGATATTGAGATAAGATTCATTGTTGTGTTTCTAACTCGCGAACAACAAAATGTCCGTAGAAATAACCATAAAACAATCATTCTTCAGTCCGTGCGAGTGCTTATTCTCCGGATACGTGTGATGTTCCGCGGTTATCAGGTGCAAAATGAGTATCCAACTGCGGTCAGTAATGCTTATGAAGACGATTAACTGCCGTCAGAAAAGTTTGTGAACGACTATAAACTGCTGTCACAAAGGCTTCTGAAGGCTACTAACTATACGGTCAGTAAAGCTATTAACTGCGGTCAAGGCTTGCGAAGACTTTTACTGAGATTAGAAAAAGCTTCTGCAGAACATTGACTGCTATCAGTAAGGCTTGTTAAGACTGTGAACTGCGGTCAGAAAAGCTTGTGAAAGCCAAGGAATGGGGTCAGAAAACTTGTGCGGGATTTTTAACTCTGAGATCAGAAAAGCTTGTTAAGGTTATTTACTGACGTCGAAGCTTGTGAAAACTATTCATTTCATTGGGAAAAATTTGTTAAGGCGGTCATCGAGCCTCTTCACTGCTGTCAGTACTCTTAACGGCGGCCATAAAAGCGTAAGAGTGTGTCCCGTCGGTGAAAATTGAGGACAATTAACTGCGGTCTGGCATTTTGTAGACTCTTCCATTGAAGTATTCCTGTCTACGGATATGGCTTCCCAATCAAGCGTAGGGGTTGGCAGTGCCTTTTCTTGCCTCAATTTGCAAAAACTTATTTTTCCCAAATTTTTTTTTGTTAGAAATGAGGTTCATTTATTAATGACAAGGATTTCATGATCAAAAGTTATTTTTGATGTTTTTGAATCAATGATTTTCAATGACTTCAGCCATAAAGCCTTTATAGTTTCATTTATATTTAATCGTAACCGAAATGTTCTGAATTTTATTTCCATAATGTTTTTCTTGGGTATTCTTATGGTAATGTTTTAACTGCTGTCAAGATTGTCATGGATTCCACAAAGAATGCAGGCGGTGGTGGAATCTTAATCTCATTGAAGTCTAAGGGTAAAATAATATCACGTCGAGCTTCGAACTGCGGAAAAAAATCTGTCAGATTTTCAGGCGGGCATTGGCACCCATGAATTAACCAACATCTTTATCAGATTAAAAAGAAGAGTTTAATAAAGCATTGAGAAAGAGACACAACATAAGCACGGATTGATTACAAATAAAGACCAGATATTGATTATAATACTGAACAGAGAAAACACCAGAAAAGCAATTTCAATTGAACTGCGAATAGGAACAATATGAAATAGGAACAATATGAAAGATGCGTGAAAATGTAAAATGAAAAACCACTCATTGTGTTTTTCTCTTATTTTTGGTCAAATTAAAAATCCGAGACATCCTGTTTGACTTTTTCTCAGTTGTCACCGCGTCGCCTTCGCTGATTCCCCTTGATCCCTCTCCCTTTCCTGTAACTTTAATCAAATGAAATCGTAGTCACGAATTATTTTTTTGATTATGGTCAAACATGTGTCACTGCGCACGATCCTTTGTGCTGTTAAAAGTCAAATATATAAGCAATAAAATATGACAGGTGCCATCCTACAACTTCTAAATGGCGTTTGTATACAGGGTGTAAAGTGGGCTGGTTTCAGTGTTTTGGTTGCTGAGGTAACTGAAATGGGTGCGCCTGACATGAACATTAACTGCTACATTCGGCCATTGCTGACTGGCAAGTCAATGAGGAGAAAAAAGCATTTCTGAACCTTCTAGAGAGATCCAAAAATTCGCTGAATTCGTGGATTACTGGCAGTTATTGGGGTGGAGAAAAAACGGTTAATCTTGGCTTGTTTAGACCAATCAGCAATGGACGAATGTTGCAGTAAATGTTCATACCAGGCTTGACCATTTCAGTTACCTCAGCAACCAAAACACTGAAAACAGCCCACTTTGCAAAAGCGCCCATCTGAAATTTCAGTACATTCCCCACAGTGATTTTCTGGGAGTTCATATCAGGAAATGGGGGCACCAGAGCACATTTGGCCATTGAATATTTTCTTTAGTATTTCTCCAGACGAATCTCCTCAAAATTTGACGCCCGTACGGACAACACAAACAGCACCAGAGCTTCTCCAAAAAGCTAATTTTGGCAACTTTGGGGCTCCATATCTGGGAAATGGGGGGTCGGACCAACTTTTTTCACTGAACATTGTTTCTTCATATGATCATCAGGAACACGACTGTGTACTTATATCCGTGCTTTTACCAACACCCTGTATGTATTCGTATTTACGAATATGTTCTAATCAAAGCACACCGAAGATTGACTCTTTGCCCGTCCAACTCCCTTTCAAAATAGATTGCAGTATTTCTGTTGGAAACATGTTTTGTAAGTCGCCAGTAGAACTGAATTTAATACAATTTATTGTCCAATATTTCAAAACATCGAATAGAGCCAGCCATGTAAGATCTGCCAGCGTGGCTAATTGCA